>JAGVSP010002296.1:0-127220 GCA_022494985.1 Micrasema minimum | reverse complement strand
CTTTTTAAAATTGATTTAAAAGAAAAAAAAGGCTATAAATTGTCAAAAAAATTAAACTCTTAAAAACTAAATTATTTTACTTTACTTACAGTTTTGGCGTATTTTTCCATATTTAAAGCGGTAATTAATTATCCCGATCGATAACTTTTAACGAATGTTCCATTGTGATCGCGAAAACGTTAATCATCCATGGTGAGAAATCGTTATTACGTCGCTTATTAGCACGTCGATAGTCATCTGTAATTGAGCTACTGGGCCCAGATTACAAGCTTAACTTCATCGATATCGCAGTTATGATGTATATGACGCGCAATTAGTAAAATCGCTTTGAAATATTTTTATTTAATTTATTTATTCATTTAAAACTTCATGTATAATTACATAGTAAGTGTACAAGGGCGAGCTTATTGCTTTTAAGCAATATCTTCCTTCCAACTTATGGTTATTTTAGTGATAATCATTTATTGTACCGAGTATTGGTGGGAGGATAAAGCTTTAAAATTACATTGCATTATTTAAAGGATTAATACACTTAAATACGGCAGCGAGAAATGGGATAGAGGAAGGCAGAAAGGGATAGGAAAGAGGGTGAATGAAGGAAGTTTTCAAGGTTTGAGCAGAGGTAGTAATGTTTCAGAAGATTCTTAAAAACAAATAAGGAGGGTGCATCTTTCACATCCCGTGGTAAATCGTTCTATAGTCTTGCAGGCTGGACAGCGTCACAATTGCGATACATATCGATGGAGTTAATCTTGTTATCTGGGCCCTGAAGAAGTTCTACGTGTATAACTAACAACTATCACATAGCTTGGAAGCAATCTTGGGATCCATATGTTCCACAAAGGGACCTATAATTTTAATTCCAAATTTATGAATTCTGAACTTATTTCATGATAAAGATTTTATAAGAAAACTAATCACGGTAGTGAAATCTGATTGCAGCAACGTTTTTTGTTGCATTGCTAGGTAAAAAACGAGTTTCTATGGATGTTTCTTCAACTTTTTTTAAATACCTCGCACAGTTAGAATGTTCTAGCCATGTCTATTGTCTATGGTCAATTGCATTTTCCATAATCTTTACACAAATCAATATGTACATTTTCAGTGGCGTTTTGTTTTAAATTTCCCTCTTAAACCCTAACTATCAAATGTTTGAGAAAATGCTATTCTTTTCAAACACTTTTTAATATGAAATAACATGAAATTTTCATTGGAATAAAACTGTTAATACTACTATGGTGCAGTTTGTCTCGTGGTTAAAATATCAAACACGTCATCCAATTTATTAAGTAGGTAGGTAAAAAGCATAAACCAAAAAACTGATTATTTGTATTTGTTTGTTAATAAATTAATGCAAAATAATTATTACAATGCCGTATGTGAAGGCCATTTAATTTCGACAGAATTTAGTGAGATAATATATGGGCTCGACATTGGAGTGTCTTTATTGGTAACGAGTCTACATCGCATGACAAGTCGTGTTTCATTATCAGCAATATGATGCGGGCGTGGACAGGTGGAACTTAGAATTTCGTATGTTTAAGTGGCTAAATTATTTGTTTTTATATCTATAACTTATATATATAACTATATAACTATATAATAAGCAGAACTTATGAACGATTACGCAAACATGTTTTACAGTATAGTAATGTTAATATTCAAAGATATAAAATTGTGGCGAAACATTTCAATAAATGTTAGTAATTATTCATGTCCAACCAACAACTCGACGATTTTTCTGCGTCTACCGGTTTTAAGGTATGAGCATGGCCCGTCGCGTCTCTTCTTTAGGATAATCAAATACGCTTACACGCAAAATATCACTGTTTAACTCCACCATAGAGAATAAATAGAAAAATACAAAATCAACCATATTCAATTAGTTTTTATTTAATTTTAATTTACTACTATTTTCCCTTATCTGCACCCAATGGTGCATAGGGCACTGCATCGGAACACCAAGTGCAGTGTATCTTGATCATTTTAACACATGAAGGCAAGATGATCAGTCCTCAGAACCAATGAAAGCCTCACCCTTTCCCTAGACTGCTTTAAAGACTATTGAGTCTTTTTTCAGTCCAGCCAACTCTACCGATTTTTTCAACAAGCTAAACCGTGATTTTAAGATTGTTAGTGTGATAAAAATACGGATGAATTTACGTAATGTACGTTTCAGAACCAGTCCAAGATAATACACATGTAATATTAATATGAAAATCACACGTAAATCAATATTTAATGTTGACCCCATACGGGAATCGAACCCGCGACCTCATGCACGGTAGCCAAATGCACTACCACTATGCTAGAATTTCATTTTGGACTGATGTAATTTTTTGGCTAATTAATAAATTAATAATAATATAAGCTATTCCTGTCATGGCTATGACGCTTACCCTAAAATTTCCATATAAATCATAAAAAAAAGGTTTAAAAAGATTTTAATCTTGTTTAATTATAGATCGCGTTTTTTTAGAGGCTATACGAAAGCTGGTCAGAATTCTATTATATTCTCTAAATAAAGCACGTTAGTTTATACGGCTTCCTTGCAGAATAAGTTTCCTTACATAAAACACTTTTCTGTTAAATCACTGGCCCTTTTGGCACCCATATCTCCTCCAGGCATTCCTCCCATTATTCCCCTTTCCCGAAACCATATTAAATGTTAGTAAGGTAATAACAATGGCCCCCCATACCCGATGTAGGCAGGTGCTCGCGGGACAGATGTTCCTATAATGGCACACCATGAACACTCAGACAATCTTTCACAAATAATGTCGTCATGGCTACGGGGATTTGCTTGCCATGGGGATACCCCACTCTGATAGTAGTAATAGAGTGATCATAGTAAACTGTCCCTTGTTATTTTACGCGTCTGTAAAAACGTACTGAAGTGATTCCAATTCTATGCTTGATTTGTTTGTTAAAACACCCTTGACCATATTATATACAACTTTTCTTCTAGAAAGTTTTCACTATGGTTCGACGCATCGTTCTAGTGTAAAAACGCCTTTCTTTCATACTCAGAACACTCAGAACTTTAAGGCTCTAATTAATCAAATGACTCTGACTGATTGATTTAAAAAATAGATATCTCAACATTTTTGTATGTGGTCTAAAGGCGTCTCAAATGGTCTATCCAGTTTCTTCAGACAATTAATTAGAATTTTCTGCAAAAAAAACCAGAAGTCACGGTTGCAAATACAATTTTCGAAAATATACTGAAACATTGATTTGTTTTATATATTTGCTTATTATGCTTGCATTCTTAACATTGCTAACCTTTTCCTAAAGAATAGTCATCTTTAGATAGTACAAAATTAATTCCGCAATCAAAAGGTTCTTTTGAATAAAAGCGTTCATTGCCTACTAACAAGCGTTTGTTTTTCAGGTCTTCAACTGCCCGGCTAATCTCGCATCCCACAGGAGGTGGCACAAACCAAGAGTTCCAGGATCAGGGAAGAGTGCTCGTAAACTTCCAACACCCGTTATTCAACCCGATTCAGATTTAGCATCAAATGACGCAACAGATATATCTGATGGAGGCAAGTTCCCCTGCTCCATATGCGGCAAGATATTCAGACGACAAGCGTACCTAAGGAAACACTTTACAAGCCATCAAAACTTCGACATCGACAATGATAATGAAAAAACAGGGTTCATAGACAAGAATGAAGATGTAATCAAGTATCCTCGAAGGCTGGACGACTTCGGAGACGACGTTAAAATAATGGAAGACGCAAGTCAAGAACGATTCATCAATCGACCTCATAGTGGTCAGGAGTTCTCTCAGATTGACTGGATTGGCGATTTTGAAATGGTCAAGAGATACAAACTTCAACATTGGTGCTGCAAGAATTATTGGCAGAGAAAAACCCAGTCATTTTGAAATCGGTGAAGACAGCTCCAAGATGATGCGTGATTTAGAAAAAACGAGTACTAAGCACCCTTCTTCAGTTTCGTCTGATTCGAAGAGTCACAAACGTTGGACATCACAGGATCTGAAGACGAAGCCCTGCGGAGAGTTGAAAGGATCCCTCGTCCAGTTAGCAGGCCCGAGTTCATCAAGGATGGAGGTGGATGGAGAATCCAACTGACATTTGATGATCATGAGACCTGTCCCAAGGTTCCCGCAGAGCTTGGAGGCTGTACCGAGATGGCACTTCAACCCAAACAGGCACTGTGTAAATAATTTCAATGGATTTCAATCCAGTAACTATAGCCCTCTATACGCTTTTAACTCTAGAAACATAACAGAAAATATTGTGAATAATCGATCAAATTACTTTATTTAATGATTTGTAAATAAAATACCTAGTTGTATATCTTAATTTTAAATGTTAGCTATTTAATAATTTATTTTATAGTCCAGTCCATTATAATTTTAACTGTATTTATTAAAACTATGTTTTTAAAAGTCAAAATGAAAATTTATATTAAAAAATGTAGTACCTTGCAGATGCATGAAAAACGCTTCTAGTTTATTTTACTAGTCATTATTTTAGCTAAAATCTAGATTTTAATAAAATCGTTTTATTGCCTAGTCAACTCATAGTAATTAATAAAGATATTTAAATAACATTAGTATGCAATCGCTTATTTGGAATGCAAAGCATTTAATTTTTTTAATTTCGTTTGTCACTTTTGTAGTCGCCGAGAACTTGTCATTTTGAAAACCATTATACCTATTTTTATCTTTTAAAATGTCTAAATTTATATTTAAAGTGATTAGTATTATTTGTATTATTTTTACATTGACTTTTTTGTAGACAAATGGTAGGTGGTGAAATTATCTGGTCATTAGGAATTTAATTTTATTTTTAAATGATGATTTTATATACATGCATGTACCAAGTTGTTGCAATATTCATACAAGTTAACTTATTTATTTTTTAAGTTAAGTATAACACACATATTAAACTTAAGGTTTTAGTGTAAAAAACTTCATTATTTTTAAAGTAATAAAATAAGTGCTGAAGAACGTTTGGGACATTTTTCAGTTTGATATAAAATTATATATATTATTCGTGTGCTTATTTATTTACTAACTTGTAGCTTATCGTAATAATTATTTATATTACTTGTAATAATAAAAGCGTTATAACACAAACCCTCTAACAATAAACTCTGGTGCATAGGGGTCACTCTTTCATAATACCATATTGTTTCACTCAGTATTATAAATCGTCAGCTCCACCCCCCCCCCCCCCCCCCCGAGTGTAAACCTGCTATCTGCAGTAGAACTTCCAATACATATCGTAGAAGGTCTACACGCTAAGATAATGATGTGTAGAAAAAAACATTTAAATAAATATTTTAGTCCTAACAAATCCGATCAAGCACACAAAGCAAACGTTTACTGCATAAGCCATTCTATAGCTGCTAATTATATTTATATAAATTATAGTTTAATAAAATTTTTTAGATTATTAAAGTCAAATAGAATGAATCTATTTACAAAGATGAGTGAACTCTAGTCTCCAAGTATTAATAATATATTTTATAATATGAGGTGACTCTTCGGATATGTGTACATAAATAACGCCTCTATTTATTAATTTATTTAAAATAATTTATATAAGTGTATAAAATTGGTTATAATAATATTTTTGTATAAAAATGGGGCATTACAATGTGTGCTACTTTAATAGAGTATAGATTGAAGAGAAAACATTTTTTAGTTTAGAATAGGCAATTTGTGTAAAGAAACGTCTTTGTTTTTGTAATGAGTTACAATTATTATCAGAATATATTATTTATTATTTATTTATTGGTAATAATGTAGTTTATTTTTTATGCAAACTTAGGATACATGTACTCTACTAACATCTTATGTTAACCAATACAAATTTTTCAATAATTCATAGATAAAAAAAGTAATTTTCCCATTTTAAAATGTTTTTTTTTTTACTGGTTTTAGGTAACTTTTCGTATTTATTTATTTATTGGACATTTTTATCTTGAATTTTTTAAAAATTAACTAACGGAATTGTGTTTATTCTTAATAAATAAAAAAATATAAAAAATCTGAAAATTTCATCTTCTGATTTCAGGGATTGCATTTTAATGTAAAATTAACGAGAAAGAAAAATTTGTTGTCCGCAATGATCAACATATTTATTAAGTATTCGACGTATAAATACTCCCCTTCTATAATAAATAACCTTATACACCGCGTAACATGAACTCGAGTTGTCAAGCGGAAAACCAGTTAATTACATCATATTTGAGAGTCTTATGTAGATTTTTTTTTTTAATTGACCGCCCTTGTTTTTCGATGAAAAAGATTTCAAAGATTTGATTTTTTTTTCGCGATATTTTTGATTTAAATTATTATAAGTTGTTTTCAAATATATTTATTTATTCAAAATAATACTATCCAGCAAATAAACAAAATAAAATTCTGTATTTTCTCCAAGATGTGTTCAATTTTACTTTATTTTATTTATCTGCCATACTTTATTGAAGGCTTTTTTTTTCAATCTCAGATTAAAAATCATTATTACACGTCCAACTCAAAATATGATGTAGATTCACCAGTTTTCGGGTTGTACTATGAGTATTGTTAACTCATGTATATGTATCAATACTAAGTGTAAATAATATCGTGAAAGTCAGCTAAAAAGCCAAATGTATTTCATTAAATTAATGTAAAACTTAACGTGATTTAAAAATAAACATAATTGTGCAGCACACAATGTAATTTTTAAATATATAATTTATAAGTGATGTCTATTATTTAAATAATTGTATAGTTTACTTTGACCTTAGTCATGCGAAAGAGCCAAATGGTAAGGAAATATTTATAAAAAATATCGTGTTATAAATTCAACCTAAGAAACGTATATTATAACAATGAAATGATAAATAAATGTATTTATTGATTATATGAAATTATGTATTATTAGAAAACGTACTAGAATACTGTTATATTGCATAATAAATACCTATTATTAATTTTAAGGAGTTACTGCAAACTTTAGATTTTAAATAATTGTATTACGCACTTAGAAAAAACATTTACATTTATGCACAGTTTTTTTAAATTGATATATATTATGAATTATTTTGGAAGTTGGCAAATTAACACAAAAATGCTTTGATTTTTCGTTACTACAGAAGGATGTTTAGTTTAGATGATATACCTATATAAATATACTACATATGCCTACATAATAAACAGTTTTTTTGGTTATATTTTAGTCTGTTTTGCAGACGTTTTTCTCAATATATGTTTGTTTTACAACTCTTTTTTTATTACTTTGTTCTTATATTATGTAAAATAATTTTAAATATTTCTATATTTAACAAAAACTCAGCCCCATAAGCATTATCTAAAGGTAATTTAAAAGAATCAGCTTTCGATCTTTACAACTGTCTTTAATTTCGTTTTTATCATAAATTTTTTTTCTCAATTATTATACATTCGAAAGCGCAATTGATATAAATATTATGGTTTAATAAATTGATTCACGTATTGTAGAATTTACCTAACGACACGAAAACTCGTCGTAGATTGTAAAAAACCTGTTCAGTTTTTCATTATTGACATGTCATAAGGGACATAGAAGGTCTGGAAACGTATCTTTATGGATTATCTATAATGTTTACAGGGCTTATGATCTTATGGTCACTCAATCCAGCCGATGACAGGTCACAAAAAGCCATGCAAACACCCAGCTAGATAAATCCATATTCGTTTCCAGAGATTCTCTGTCCCTGTTGAGATGTCAATAATGATTGATACAAGCCCCTTCATGGGTATAACCCAGTATTTGTTCTACATTCTGTTAGCAATTGTACTCTTTCGAAATTATGTTCATTTTTAAATTGATGTAAAGAGAAAATCATGATAAACATATCTAAATACTTACTCCGATTTTTAAACTTATTTAACCCTTTTGTGTCACTCATTACATTGAAAAATTTCATTTTAAATCTTCTAAAATTAGTTAGTTTTTTTCATACTACTACTCGCTCTTATTAGCACGTTATATAGCCCAGTTAAAATAGGGTTTTTGCCTTAACTAATTCGGATGTTATTGATTCTTTTTTTATGTTGTTCATTGATGTCCAGGGGGGCAAGTTATGCATCAAAGTTCGGACGATAGGTCAGGAGGGGAGCTATAAGGTGGCGCATGGCGTACCACTCACGCTTTTATTTACCTATAAAACTATTAATTTTTTCATTAAATAAAAACAAACAATATGACATGATTTTGTAATAAATTTAATTTTCTACAATTTTAGTTATGAGCATTTTTATCATGCTAGGTACGGTTTACGAGGTGTAAGTCCGTTTCCGAGGCAAAGGATGTTGACAGAAAAAAAACAGTAAAATATGTGATTTTTCAAATGAGATTATTTCGAAAACTATAAGAGATGCTAGAAAAATTTAAAGAGCCAATATTATAGAATTTTTAGTTTTCTATTACTTTTTATACAATTATTATTTTGTTGGGTTAAGCATTTTTGAGTTTTCTTGAAAAAACAAAAAAAAAAAAAAAAAAAACATTTTTTTTAAAATCCTGAACTTAAGCTCACCTCCTATTCGTCCGACACTTTTGATGCAACCTTTCCTGGACATCACTGAACAACATAAAAAAAGAATCAATAACATCCGAATTAGTTAAGGCAAACGCTTAGTTTTGGGGTAATTAGACTGGGCTAATAGTGCATTGGGAACTGTATTGGTACACCAACTGCAGTGAATCTTGATCAATTGTTACACAAAGGGAAGGTGATCAGACCTACGCTTCAGTGCCAGTCCAAGGTATCACATATTTATGAAATATGCGGTTTTTCACAGTAAATTTTATTTTACAGCAGATTTTAAGACTTCCAAGATAGCAGACTTCTGAGTTTTGAGAATAGTGTCTTAGAAGAATTTTAGGTGTGCGGTGGTTTGACTTTGTAAGGAACACAGAGGTGAGGCAACGGACACAGCAACCCTTGGTATCTACTGCTATCCGGCGAAGGCGTTTCGGCTTGGCTAGGCCATTATACTACGTAATGCCTCCCGAGAGCCTTATACAAGCTTGCCGGTTCTCGGCGTCCTGGTCGTCCACTGTTAACAATTCGTCGGCAGTTTGCGTCAGAGCTGCGGGACGTGGACTTGACTTGGAGGAGGATGCGCGAAAGCTGGCGGCCGATCGCTTGGCCTGAAAGCAGTTTGTGGATTCCATATGATCCACATATGAAATGAAATGAATGAAAAAAAATATTTACTTTTTCTTCACTCCTTACCTATTTTACACGGCATCAGGTTTACAACGTCCTGGACGTCCCATGCCGAAAATCTGTCTGCAGTGTAGGCCAGAACTAAAGGACGTGACCTGTGCCCCTATATTGGTAAGACGTAGGTATGGAAGTTGGCGGCCGACTGCTTAGCTTGGAGGCAGTTTATGGAATCCATATGCTCCACATTACGGTTTATTTTAGTAATTTTTCACAGTTAGACAGATTGCATATAACAAGGCGCAAAATACGACATCGTCACAAAATTTTATTATGTAATTATTAGGAGATATTTGAATATGTCAACCAGCACAAACATTCTGTGATAAAGAAGTGACCTCGTGTTTATTATGCGTCATAAGCGTTTCACAAACGCGTCATAAACGAAGGCTTTATTTTTAGTGTTTTTTCCATTTTTAACCAAAACTAGGATAGCTGGGAGCTCCTGGAGCGCCACCCTTAGCAGGATCTGACTTGATGAATATACGGATACACCTGTGTTTCACCTCGTTGATCAAAAGCTCTATATCTACCCTGAAGTATCCATACAGCATACTTGGAAACAAACCGTTCAACTCAAGAACCTTTTTTTCAATGCAGTATTTTTTCTGAAATCAGACATAATAAATTTAACGATGGTAAAACAGTTTTAAAAAAACAAAATAAAACTTCTTGTCCTTATTATTATCGAGCCCGGGACCTCATGCGTGGCAGCCCAATGTGCTAACTTCTCAACCACAATACGCAAAAGAAGCGGGTTATAAATTTGAATTTCTATTTAACAAATCAAGACAAAGATAGAAAAAATCAGAATAAGGTACTATGTGCATTCATCAAATCACTTGAAAAATAAATAACGGTTCGCTCCAGAATTTGAACCTGGGTCCTTCTGATCACCGGTTAGCTTCTCTATCCACTGAGCTAAACAATCGGGTAGATATATGTATCTTTCTCTTGATTTGTTAAATAAAAACGTCAAAATGTTTAGCATTTAAAATCATCGCTTCATTTGTAGATGAATAAAGTTTTAAAAATGTATTTATTTATATTTCATTCACAAAATACTAGAAGCCATTCCTGACGATGCCGATGAGTGGTCTGCGAATTTTGTGAATTTCTTGCCACGTGTGTAAGATGCGTTAAAATGTTGAAATATTTTACCTTGGGAAGGGGGCAAGTAATGTCGTCATGTCCGGCGGCATTAATAAAAGTTTTCCAGGGTTCCGTGATGTACTTGACCACCGTCTCACAGGCTACTCCGTCGTAGTTTAATGCGTTTGGCTTCCATCCCCCATCGCCCCACTTGGCGGCTGCTAAATACAACTAAAAACGACACATCTTTATCACACTCCTGCTGAAACTATTTTCCCGTATGCATACCCAACGGTGAATAGGATTTTCTTTATAATCGTCATCATCATCATTCCATATCCGCTCTCCTGTGGAGGATATGGATTCCACAAACTGCCATCAAGCAAAGCGATCAGCTGCCAGCTCCCATTCATTCTTCCAATTCATGTGGGTACACGTCCCGCAGATCTTACGCTTATAACTGAAAACTGTATTCTCAAAAGTGGACATCTAGCCCAACAATCATTAAGCCAAATGATTTTTTTTACCATAACGTTTTCATCCATGGGAACCCCCAAATCCATACACCCAGTGAACCCTGCATGGGTTCTGTTGACTTTACTTAAAGATACTCCCATAGGCGCTGCGTAGTCCCCAGGATTCTCGCAATCATCGAATCTCTCCACGGTTATATCGGCTGGACCCTAAAACGTAGAAATATGTTTTATATCAATTACACCTTACCGTAAACTTATGCGAATACCTAAATAAGAGGTTAATTCACTCCACTCTCAGACGAAATTGAATTTTCGTGGAGAGCCCGATCTTCCTTCCTCGTCCATTTAAATTCACATATTCTAATTACACGTAGCCAGATGTCACAGACGTTCGTGTTTCAACAATAAAACCTTTTTACAATATATCCTTTATTTCGTGCACATATATCTGTATTTACGTTACCTTATATTATTACCTTTAATATCTATCTATGTCCCAATATCTTGCTTCATTCACTATTATTAATTAATTCAGATATTTATATAGGTATGTAACACGGTTGTCACTAAGCATTTTATCTTATTATGGAATAGGGATTGTTTAAATTTCATCATGATTTCCACAGGCCTCCATCTCTCACACGTACCAAAAATAACAGGGGTTACCACAACAGAAACATCACTTTCTCTATGACCAGAAAATAAAAATTACACAACGTTGGTCGAGCGAGGGTTGTGTTGAATTTGCTACAGAAGGAAGCGTGGAAGTAATAAATTCTAGAATTCGTAGCGCTATATAGTCTAGAGAAGCCTTACGACTGTTCTATAAGAGCACGAAGAAGGCATCCTATCCTTCAACGGTGGAGAGATGATTCCGTCAATGCTTTTGGTGATCTTCCACCGAGGCTTTTACGACGGAGTTTTCCCTTCTGATTGGGGTAGAAAAGCTTAGGTTAGTTCTTCAGGAAGGCAAGGTTATCTCACAACCTTTTAGAGCGGCCAGTTTTCAGCTTTCAGTCAGCTTTCTGTCTCTTTTGAGAGGGGTGGGATAATCACAAGCTTTCCACATTGGTCAAAGAGTTACATTACATTGTTTTATTAATGATAACTTACTATATTAGCCATTACATGAAGCCATAATGCACTCAAAACTAGTGTCAACAAAATAAAGTTATGAAACCACATTGTAAAAAAAAATATTAAAATTAACTTTTACAGCAGGTAGACAACTAAAATGTTATTAATTCCAGACTCGGATATATAACATTATCACACAATACCATGAATAACCTTGTCTGCTACTATTTCTATGGTTACTAATAATTAAACATAAATCGATTGTTTGTGAATTGTATTTATACATTTTCAATAAAACTAAACATGTCACATAGAATCACGCTATTTGCGTATTTCATTTGTTATTTTAATCAAGAAATCATAATGAATAAATAGATCAAAGCTTGCATTGTTTCAATACATTAAATAGCTATTAAAACTAAAATGTCTGTTTTATTGATTAATAAAATATCGATAAGCATTATCGACAAAATTAAGAAAGGGCTTTTACGATGGTTTGGTCATGTGGAGCGAATGAGTGATGAAAGAACGGCTAAAAGAAGTTTAAATGCAAGTGTGCCTGGATGTAGAAGCCGAGGAAGGCCGAGAAAGACATGGCAAGACCAAGTACTTGAAAGTGGACATGTGAAAAGTCGGAATAATCGGCGTATGTGCATGAGAAGATGTATGAATGTAGAGAAAGCAAAGGAAGTATGTCAGGACAGAGTGGTATGGCGTTCTATCCTCCCTGCCTACCCCTACGGGGAAATGGCGTGATGGTTAGTTAGTTAGTTAGTTAAGAAGAGATCTTGTCGATATCTAAAATGTGTGAAAAAATCATTGCTCTAATGCTAAATTCCAAGGAGAAAATCGAGGAATACGTTTGTATGGGAAGCGGCTGCGAGTCACGTGGTGGAGTATGCTCGTTAAGGGTCGACGTTACATAGAATTATTATTGTTTATAATTAAGTTGGTCCTCAAGCTTATGATTTAAATATTCTCGTTTATCAGTGCAACAGTTCAGCACCCTATGCATCATGCACCATCAGGTTCCGATGTGTGTTGGAAGAAACGATATGAATTATTTAGGGGTGAGATGTTCTTTGTCTTTCTACATATTATATTCTGTGACATGTTTTCAGTTGTGTCATTGCACAAGTTCTCTATTATTATTTTCTTTAGTAAATATTTTATACTTACATATCCAAAAAGTTTATGCTTGAGTCAATCGAGTTAAATTCGTAAGCGAATGTCCGAAATTGATATACTACTACTACATTCCCTTATCCGCACCAATGGCTGCAATGTATGGTATTATAGGGTGGGGAGGTGGAGCTCCTACTACACTAGACCCCATCTGCAAAGTACAAAAAATCATAATAAAAGTAATAAACAAACTGCCCTTAAGATATCCGACTAATGAACTGTTTAGTAATTACAAAGTTCTGGATATACGGCAGCTGTACATAAAAGAAGCATGAGTGCATTTTTGGAAGTCAGATGACAAACTAAGGTCACAACAAACAGTTGAAACTAGAACTGCTGGAGGTAATTATTATACTCGCCCTCTCACTAGATTGACGATGGCACAAAGGAATCACACATTTTTAGCCCCTAAATTTTTCAATATATTGCCAATAAACATAAAGACATCCAAAAATTTAAATACATTTAAGAGAAATATACATGATTGGCTGATGCATGGGAGTAGGGAAGAGGTGGCAGATCTATTTAAAGTACAATCTTGATTAAGAGAAGCATTTATAGAAAAATTTCAATGTATTTACTAATGTTTATGTATTTTTATGTCTATTGTTTACTTTGGTTCAGTTTATTGTTTTTCTTATTATTTATTTTTATGATATTTTGTTTCCCTGTCATTGAATTAATTTAATTTAGTTTTATTACTATTGTTATTGTTTAATTATTAATATGTTAAAATTTTCAAATAATATATACATGTACTATTTCAGTTCAACACGGGGTTAGACCTAAAGAACTGAAATATAAACTTTCCAAACTGCAAAAAATATAAATGTAATGAAACGATAAATAAATAAATGGTGCATAGGACAATGCATTGATATACCTAGTTTCCAAAAAGAAAAAACCCATACTAACATGCATTACCATAGTTTAAGAAATAGGCTAGCAATTATTGGCAACAAACTAGGTGATACCATCGATATCTTTCACACCAATGAAATGCAGATTAAACATAACCTTACAAAATATTTCCTTAAATAAATATTTTCATACTCTGTACCATAAGATAACAAACAATATTAACGACATTACTGTGTGTATCACCGAAAAAGTGATCCCTGTTCGATTGACTGTCCATAGTTTTTTTTTTTAATAATTTTTTTTTATAGTTTTTATTATAATTTTATTATAGTTATTATTATAATTTTATTTTATTGTTTTTCTTTTGCTTTATCTTAAAATCATATTATGTATGCCTGTATTATTATGTTAAATTATGTATGTACATGCGTTGCTTTGGTACTGATACTTACATTTGTTTTGTAAAAGCCCCATGGTCAGCTGATGGGCGGAATATGTTGAAATACATATCTGCTGAGATATTTTTTTTTTATAAGTCTCATGTGTGTTAAGAATGATATTTCTGTTATAACTTAATTAATTAACTATTTTTTTTTAAAACACAAGTTTTAAGTCGTACAACTAAAGAATCCGTCTCATGTCATTCATTATTTTCATTAATATCTATTGCAGTGAGAATAAATTGTTTTCTGATTATTTATAATTTAAAATGTGCAAAGGAAAAAATGATATAGCCATGTACTAAATATTCGTACCGGAGAAATAAATTATAAATTTATCTTACTATCAATAGACTTCAGAAAATACTATAAATTTTATTTTTTTTAGTTTAATTAATATTTTGTTATGTTCTTGGGTATTTATTTAATGTCTGAATTTTTTAGATGTTCTTTATTTATTACTTTTTATATAAGTAGTCTGGGCACATAGTCTAAATGACGGGCGATAGATGGGCGAAACGTGTGACAGCAGTGGAAGTTTACGGGCTATTAAGAAAAATGTTAAATTTTGAAAAATTGTAAGCTTGATTCCATAAAAAAGCAAAAATACCGCTTTAAAATGGATATTGTAGCTTTTGCAAAAGAATCAAGAAAAAACATTGTATCAAAAATACAGTACATATTTGGTACCTATTATTAGTCAAATGATTCAGTATTTGGCTAAAAATAACTGATAATAATTATTCAGGTGGAGAAATTAAATCCAATTTCATTCGAATAACGGTTGAGAAGAGGTTAATTTATCAAATTGATAAACGGGTGGTAAATTTATGATAAATTATTTAAATGTTGATGTTTTCCTTAAACATTCCAAATTAACCCGATAATTGTTGTATATTTTCCTTTTTTTCGTAATATTTCACTGTTCTTAAAAAAAATTACAATTAGAGGATAAACTTATACAATACTAATTATACAAATGTTAGATTAGATTTCAAATAACCAATAACAAATAATACGAGAATGTGAAGAAAGAAGGCTGTGCTTTAATTTTATTATTTAAAATTATATTATTATTAAAACTATTTTAGGTAGGTGTACAATTGGGATATTAACATACTGGTATGTGCCTTGAAAAAAATGTTAATTAAAAAGCACAGGTGGCGCTTAAAGTAACTAGGAAAACACAACCTTTCATTATTATAAAAAATAAATCATCATAATATCGTCCATTAAAATCGCTTAAAAAATACTCCATTAAAAGTTGCGTGCTAAAGATATGTTGAAAAAAATACGATGAGTCCCATAAATTAAAATATCTGCGTAAGTGAATAAAGATATGTTGCTGTGTAAAACAAAGGAACGATATTTAAAGTCTTTTACTATATTATTATCTTATTTGTATATTTTTAATTTATGTAATAATATGTTATTGTTTTTTTTACGTATTTAAAAGCATTACAATAAAAACAATGTCTATTTAAACGTACATAAAAAAAACATTGACTAGTCATGTTTTAACAACCACAGTTTTTCATGTTTTACCTTTACTGCCATCTGTTGGTAAACTGCGCCATATAAAGCAGTGGCCCTGTACTTAAGTACCTACTTTATAGATGGCGCTGAAGAAATGCAAGTATTTCCTACCTACTACATAATGCAAGTATAAGATGTATTATGTTTATCATTATTTTTATCGTATTCATTAGTATATAAAAGTATTTAAGTAATAAGTAAGTTGAGTAAGTTAAGATAATGATCTTGATTCACTGCACTTGTGTAATAAGTTGAGTGAAATATTTAATCCGCTCACAGTATTATTTTTTAAACGGCTTAGTATAAAATTCTAAAACTACTCTGTACTTTGCATATTTTCTCTCTGTTATAATTAAGTCCTAATAATTGTACCACTGAGGATATCTATGCATTTTATCGTTTCATAATACTTCCATGCATCGCCCTGTGAACTATTTAAATATGCACAACTTGTGTCTTGAAACACTTAGCAGAATTCCCATAAATAATTAAATGCAAGGCTTTTAACACTACTGCAACGGAAAGCATTTTTCGGTTTAAATATTGAATGAAGAATGGAGGGCCTGCGGTGTTAATAAGTTAATAAACTAAGGTATGCGTCTAAGGTATATAGTACCTACAGTTAAGTCTATTACTTATTTTAAATATATTGATTATATTTAGAAAACTAACATTTGTTTTAATATTAAAAAATAGTCTTTAGTAAAGGTGAGAGAAAAATAAATAACTGCAAAATACTCGTTTTTAATATTTTTTCTCCTTATCGCTATCGTTGGGAAATCGCCTTTTCTAAAAGAAGGCTTTTCCGCGGCCATCTAACATAACCTAACCTAACAAGTTTTTCTAGGAAAATGCCAAGAACGAAACGATTTTTTTAAAATGTATGAATTCAATGAAAAAAAATAGCGGGATGCCGTCTTATTGGTTGTTTTTTTCTGTAGAAGTAAAGGCGTCAGAAAAATAAAAGCAATTACATAGTCATTTAAGAACACATTAAATTCTAAGGATTTTTGCGTGCTAGATTTTTTTTTTGTAATCATTTTTACGTGAATTTTTTTTTAAAAGTCACATTTTGCGTGCGCCAACGTGAACTTGGCCCCATGCTAATAGTATAGGTCCTATACTATAGGGCAGAGATGGGCAAACTTTTTAAGGGCCAATAAATAAAATAAAGGGATAAAATAAAAAAATATCTAGGCGGGCCCGTAGAAAAATTCATGAAATATTTTTTTAATTTTTACATCGAACATAATGCTACAATTGTAAAAAAAGTAACAAAAACTGATTATCCTTTAGAAAAGTATGAAGGCGTATGTGACAGATGAAACTGTGACAGAGCTTCTAAAAGTTAAGTATTCTATTCTATCTACCCAGAAAATACATTTTGTTCGATTGGTAAATTGTGGTAGGGTTATAAACAACATTTTGAGTGTGTCCAAACACTTGTAGACAAAAACTGGATTTCACCCATTACGGGCTAATAATTACAATTTGACATCTCATCAGGGACGAGAATCTGCTAAAATGCTTAGCAATTTTCTCAATGGATGACAGAGAGAGTTCACATGTGAAGCGTCACGCCATTTCACTGTATATTGGCAGATATGGATATCAAATACTAGGTGAAATGGGGAATGTTGTAATACATCAAGTGGCCACTTAACCCAGACAATAACAGGTCATAAGCCCTGTAGGCGCCTAGATATCCATATTCCCTTCCAAACTTCTCGTCCCTGTTGATATGTCAAATATTTTTCTTCCAGATAACATGAATATCCTTGAAAACGCTATAAATATTTAAAGTATATTTTTACAATTCCAACGGTATAAAACACAATGATCAAAAATTTTGTTTTCATTTATAAATTTATGTTTTAAAAACATGAAATTACGAGTGACTTTTAACGTCCGTTATTGGCTAATGACGTCATACCCATCTACCGTGGAAGGCGTGAAATTCATTCCGTAGTGAGCGCCTATATTGCTGTGACGTCACACCGCATGCGCACTAAATGAAGGATTTTGCGAGCGATTTGAAAAAGCGCTATTTCAAACCGCGCTAAAAAATTCATATGACATCGTAAAAATTAAAAAAAAATTCTCTTGATATTGAAATTTTTCAATCATTTTTTTGAAGTAAAAAATAAAAAATCGGATAGAAGTTTGTTGTAGGGTTATTCAAAACAATGCCGCGGGCCAGATTGACTAGCCTGGAGGGCCGGACTTGGCCCGCGGGCTGTACATTGCCCATGACTGCTAAAGGGCATAGGGCCTAACAAGGTTCTTTCTAGCCTGGTGTCACTGTCCTTTGAATGCAAAATAGCAAGTTATCGCCAGCTGTCTGATACAAACGGTAATTATGTATTGGCTTGAAATTCAAATTTCAAAGTCAAAGGTTCATTGGTGCCCTAAAAGTAACAGGTTTGGTGATCATTGATTCGAAGTGCCCGGTCAGTAATGAGTAATGAGTGCTGATGGTGATTTAATGAGTGAAGTGGGAGGTATGATGATAGTGGAGCGTGACCCTAAGGCGCCACACGCCAGCGCAAGGTCGGACCTAACTAGCCCCAGGTGATGGATACTTCTTACTACTGATAGTCTAACATTTGTTGTGACTAACCACTAATTTCAGATATTATTGAAATCCCAACAGAGACAGAGAAAAATCTGGAAACGAGTGTGGATTATCTACTGTGGCTTATGACCGGTCATTGGCTGGGTTAAGTGGCCACTTGATGTATTACATCATTCCCCATTCCGCCCATCATCTGATAACAATATACACCGTGTCCCACGATGAGACCGCGAAACTCCGGAGGGTGATTGTTCATGGTATTCTGAGAAAAAAATCTTTTGAAAAAAGTTTTTTGATCCGGGCATTTTTAATAATTAATTTTAAAAAAAGTATTAATAAAAAGCGACTATGTAATACTGGCTTCTGTTTGAAATGCTAGCGGTGGCGGGGTGGCGGTGGGCGGGGAGGAGGGGGGGTCCGCTCTGGTCACCGGAATGCCTTGCCTTGTGCGGACATTCAAAATTCGAATTTCATATCTGAAATTGGTGCAGGTCACGTGGTGTTAGCCAGTTCAAAAATGGACGGTATTACACGCGTGAATTTTTTTTCATATTTTAATCATTTTTTTAAGAAATTAGAATTGAGTTTTTTAAAAAAACTTTATTAAGATTTTTTTTCTCAGAATATCATGAATAATCACCCTCTGGAGTTTCGCGGTCTCATCGTGGGAAACGGTGTATATGACAAATTTTTGAAACTTGTATTATTGAATTCGTCTTCAACGCATCGCATTACAGTGAATTTCAATGCTGGTGACATCTGTTGAGAAGATTGTTAAGCATTTTTTGGCAATCAAACTTTATTGGTGTAGGTAAAGCTCTTTTCGAACTTAATTGCTTACGAAAAGACGCCTGAAGATATCTCTCCAATTTTAATTTGCTTTTTTTATTTTAACCAGTAAATCTTTTTAACAACATTTTGAACGTGTACAAATACTTGTAGACAAATTACTGGATTATACCCATGCTGGGCTGATATCAGATATCAATAATGTGCACGTTCAAAATGTTGTTAAAAAACACTAATTGTTTTATTTTATTATCCATATAATTTTACATAAATATCATAGTGATTTACAGTATTTGGGTGTCGCCACTCCACTAGTCCTAAGTTGCTGAAGTGTCGTATGCATTTACGCTTATTGTTTGTTCCTTTTAACATTTGCCTTAAATTATAAACATTACTTCATTTATCCTTTAGGTCAAAATGAATGATACACAATATTCTCTGCTTTTTACCAAAAATGTAATTTATTCCCTGTAACTGAAAATAATACGAATTTATATCAGAAAATTATATTCCCAGAATGAGTCCTACAACTCATTGAAATACAATCGTATGTTCATATGATGATTGATTGACTGAATTAGCTGTAAAATATTGGCATGCATTATTATTTATTAATTTATTTACATTTTTATGTTGTGCGCACAGTTATATGTTAGGTACAATGAACTAAGATCAATTTAAGGTAATATATACAACATAACACCAATTACGTGGACAACACAATGTACAAGACCAATTTCCGAAGACATGAAGTGAGCAAACAATAGTATGTAAAGTGATTATGTTATGTCATGTGTATGTTGTGTTTTGGTATGTGTGTGGAGTGTGGTGTACGTGTTGGGAAATCTGAATATTTAAATCTCAATAATTATAATAAAATCCTGTATGCAATATTGCACTTTTTACTTTTATACTCTAATCATTCTTACATTATGCACCACCACTTTCGCTTATCCGCACCCAATGGTGCAAAGGGCACTGCGTTGGTACACTAAGTGCAGTGTATCTTGTTCATGTTTGATTACATGAAGGTAGGATGATCAGTCTTACACTTCAGAACCAGTATACTGTTAATTAATTTTCATATATCTGTCAACATATAGAAACCCTAAGTGGCTTATAAAATCGTAAATAATTGTACTCATTTTTATGTATGGCTGTTGTTTTCTTAATAAAATAAAATATTGTTTAAAAAAGAAGCGACTAGTCGTTCTTCATTCTCTACTGGTAGAATCATAAATTTTATATTATGTACAGCAAGTGGCCATGCTGGTATTTGGAGATTAAATAATTATCAGTGAGTGTTGGAGATATTATTGCCGGTCATAATAACGAAGGCAATGCTAGATGATCCTTATTAATGTTAAGGCTTAAAAAATTGTCTTTGTGGAATGTTTTATAGGCCCCGTTTAAATTGGTAGTAGGTTTATGTAAAGACGCGCTAGTAATCCTTGGACGACAATTTATTAAGAAAGCATGTTTATGGAGTTGAAATTTTCAAAAACATGTGCACATAAAATTAAATTTAAAACGGGTTTTTTACGTTAAAATTTTGTCTTAATAGAGCGTAAAAGCCACAGCACTGCGATCACCAATGAACTTGTAGATATATCGCAATTGTGACGGTTATATAACTAACTAACTAACTAACCATCACGCCATTTCCCCGAAGGGTAGGCAGAGAGGATAGAACGCCACACCACTCTGTCCTGGCATACTTCTCTTGCTTCCTCCACATTCATACATCTTATCGTGCACGCACGTCGATTATTACGACTTCTTACATGCCCACTTTCAAGCCCTTGTTTTACTTGATCATGCCATGTCTTTCTCGGCCTTCCTCGACTTCTACATCCAGGCACAGTAACGTCGTATACTTTTTTAGCCGTTCTTTCATCATCCATTCGCTCTACATGACCGAACCATCGTAAAAGACTCTCCATAATTTTGTCGATAATGCTTATCTCAGCCTTGCATTCTGCTCTATTTTCGACATTAGTGCACCTATCGTACGTAGTTTTACCACACATTCGCCTGAGAGATCGCATTTCAACTGCATTCAATCTACTTTCGTCCTTCTTTTTCCAACTCCATACTTCGCTTCCATACGCCTATATGACGTCAATAATTAAAATTTCTTTGATAAAATTACCGATTACCGTCAAATGACTTGATCATCTTGACTTCATGTAATAAATTATCAATATTCACACCAAATACTGCTCACGCTCTGGGTGAGGATAATGAATAGTAGTAGTAGTCGTATACGCGTCACAACCGCGATATATCTACATGTAGATACTTTGGATACTTTTGCGTTTGTTATGGGAATTGTACATCTTTGAAAGATAATGAAGATGCGGCACTCATCAGGAAGGCAGTCGACAAAAGCAGCTTCTCTGGTGCAGTGAAGTATTATGCGAGACCTGCACAGTCGACCACATCACCATCAGTCTCATCCTTGGTGTGATTTTCCCAATTATCAAAGTCTATGCGAAACGTCTTCAACTGTGTATAATTTCTTCCCAACTACATATGTATAAGAATATAATATTTTAAGGCCGATCTAAACTCGTCTCTGTATAAGACGAATAAACAATGCTTTTAAATCCTTCGCCTCTCATTACTAAAATCATTTTTGTTTATAACAATATAATTTTTATTTATTGAATAAAAATATTTTGTTTTATTAACACGAATCGGCCGTGTCCTATTTACCATAGAAGTGTCTACAGGGTGTATTACTTCAAATGCGTTATATTGAAGTGGGTGGTTGAGAAGGTGATCATTTGTAACAAGAATAATGCTAATATATTATAAAAGCCAATTCACTGACTAACCATCACGCCATTTTAGTAAACAGAGAGGATAAAACGCTACACCACTGTATCTAGACACACTTTTTTCGATTCTTCTTCACGTGAGCAAGTCAATTATTCCGACTTTCCACTTTCCACGTGTCCACTTTCAAGCACTTGTTTTCTTGGGCCTTCCTTGAGTTCTACACTTAGACGTCCTAGACGCACCTCCATTATACCTTCTTTTAGCCCTATTTTTTTCCATTCTATTCTCTCCAAATGACCGAATCATCGTAAAAGCCTACAACGAAAGCCCCACCCTTTCCCTAGACTGCTTTAAAGACTGAGTCTTTTTTCAGTCAAGCCAACTCTGCGATTTTTTAAACAAGCTTAACCGCGATTTTAAGATGGTTAGTGTGATAAAAATACAGATGAATCTACGATTATGTACGCGAACAAATGCTTTCATTGTACCCCTACCGCTGTCTCGGCTTCTGCATTATAATTGTCATTGTTTCCATCACCCAAACCAACCAGAGTCGGCCCAATTAACAGTAGTAGGGTATGTTAGTTTCTATCCCGATCATTATTTATTAGTAATTACTACCACCCGTGTGGAGACCGGTATCCCGCCTCGCCAGGCCCCCCATCCCAGACATCCACCCGTGCATCCGCGGTCAGTTATTTACAATGCAAAAAGAAACTATATCGAACATCCTGGATTGGCGAGGACTCACCTAGAAGGTTCCAGACAGGCATAAAAGTAAATTGCAAGTAAAAATATTTATATGTTAATGCTGGTAATGTTTTTGACCCTGAATTTAAAAAAAAACAATTATTTTTACAGTGAAATAATTTAATTGCAAAACTATTTTTGTAGTTGTCAACATTCGTTTTAGTATCTTTAAGAAATCAAGTTAGATTGTACTCATCGTTTATTTTTTCCCGATTCGCGAATCTTTTCTAACAAACTTCTTATTTGTTTGTTTGTTTTTATCAAACACAATTTTTTTAACGGAGCTTCGAGTCTTTTTTCCGATGTATTCAACAGTATTTCGAAGTTATCAACCTCAACATAAAAAGAATTCTTAATAATTTTTCCATCGCTAATTAAATAAATAGGTACAGCCTGTATATTCGATAATACCAAAACGTCACACTAAGCGTTACTTCTTAATCATAATTAATTTTATGATTTGTCAGTACTTTTATGTAAGTAACATGTTTGTAATAATATGTACATATAGGTAGAGCAAGCAAAGTTACTATAGAAAAACTTTCCAATGATTTTTGTTATTGTTCAAATAGTGAACCTTGAATTTAGTGAAAAATATCGCCACGTCTATGACCCTAATACATTTTAATAAAAAGATCTGCTTAAATGACCATTTTATGGTGATTTATCACTCCTCTTCTTTGATTAAGGAATCAATAAATAACATGATGCAATTTACTTGAATATAAAACGAAGCAAATTTGAAAAAAACTTTTGGTTGTCTGTAATCTGTATCGGTTTACGGACGATAATTTTACGTGATAACGTCATAAGAAAACATTGATGAAAAATAGCATTCTTTTATGAATTGAATTGAATTATTATTACTGAATTATCATTATTTTGTATAATACAAAGCAGGAGTTAATTGAAAATTTTTTTTTGTTCCATAAATTAACACTTTTTTGCACTCGTTCAGTCAAATATTTGTTTACTTAAATTATACAAATTAATTACAAGTAACAAGGTGCTATTAACAATTTATTTACAACTTTGTCTCCCTTGTCTACTCGGACGCATCGGCCGATGGAGTGGAAGAGAGATAGATGCGTCACAAACGAACGCTTAAAGCCGATCGTGCCTCTCTATCGCTTGCTCCGCGCTCTCGCTTGCACGATCGGCTCAGGCGGAACCTGACAATGAGTCATGCTTTTTCGTGTGTGCAGCCGGCGTTCATCGATTTATTAGACGTTATCACGTCAAAAAAATTTTTTTTTTTAATTCTTAGAAACTATTTTAATATTTTTCTGTACTGCAATCTCCAATGTAGATATGTTTATCTCATTTATGACGCGTATAAGACGGCAATCGATAAATTATCAAAGAGATTTTAATGACAAACACGCGTACAACTGCGGTATATGAATTAATACAATTAATAAATTATATTATTTCTTATTCGTACAAACAAAGCCATGAGGAAATATAGCTCCAAAACCGATACGCAGTTTTAAAAAGTAAAATAAGTTTAAAACAATGTGTGTTATTTTACAAGACCATTTTTATCATATAGATTTTTTTTTTAAATCCAAAAGATAATAAACCCGTAAGTAATTATCATATTATTATCTATTTTCTGGGTAATGTTCCGACACCTTAAACATTACACCGCGTAGGTACTAATTTATGTAAACGAGCAAGTATTTTTTATTGAGTTAAAATTCAATGAATAACTTTACTTTTTACAAGTAACTGTTCCTGCTCAGATTTGAATCCAAATCTGTAATTTATGTTTACTCTGGTATCGACTATATACTATATTATGTCATCCAAATAGCTGTATAACCTATAATTTATGATAATATT
This sequence comes from Micrasema minimum, assembly GCA_022494985.1. Lineage (NCBI taxonomy): Eukaryota > Metazoa > Arthropoda > Insecta > Trichoptera > Brachycentridae > Micrasema > Micrasema minimum. The sequence continues at coordinate 102,570 of JAGVSP010002296.1, read as the reverse complement.
AAAATTCTCGTGTAATACATATTATATTTGTATCCGAAAGCATTCCATTTTAAGTCGGTTTCAAAATCGCTTTAAATCTGAATTTCAATTTTATACTAAGACTAAGAAAGAAATGAAATTTTTATTTGTTATATTTAAAATATGTAACGCATCTTATACACGTATGAAGTGATTTTAATTTAGGAACTAGCCAACAATTTTTTTTTCGATAGTTTGTCGATTGTTTGAATGGCACGGTACGTATAGCAAGAGAGTCACAGAATGGCACGGTACGTATAGCAAGAGAGTCGCAGAATGGCACGGTACATATAGCAAGAGAGCCGCAGAATGGCACGGTACATATAGCAAGAGAGTCGCAGAACGACACGGTACGTATAGCAAGAGAGTCGCATAATGACACGGTACGTATAGCAAGAGAGTCGCAGAATGGCACGGTACGTATAGCAAGAGAGTCGCAGAATGGCACGGTACGTATAGCAAGAGAGTCGCAGAATGGCACGGTACGTATAGCAAGAGAGTCACAGAATGGCACGGTACGTATAGCAATAGAGTCGCAGAATGGCACGGTACATATAGCAAAGAGAGCCGCAGAATGGCACGGTACATAATAGCAAGAGAGTCGCAGAACGACACGGTACGTATAGCAAGAGAGTCGCAGAATGGCACGGTACGTATAGCAAGAGAGTCGCAGAATGGCACGGTACGTATAGCAAGAGAGTCGTAGAATGGCACGGTACGTATAGCAAGAGAGTCGCAGAATGGCACGGTACGTATAGCAAGAGAGTCGCAGAATGGCACGGTACGTATAGCAAGAGAGTCGCAGAATGGCACGGTACGTATAGTAAGAGAGTCGCAGAATGCGGTGTGCATCAACGACAGAAATGGGTGATGAAAAATAAACTTATATACGCACTTTATCTTAAAGCATTCATTGACAAATCAAAATAACTACTACCTATGCAGTGCTCTGTGCACCATTAGGTGCGGATAAGGGAATGAATGGAAAATTGAAGCATTAAACCCGATCTATACATTAAAACTAACATCTCCATGTACATGGTGTAACAAAACTCGAAGTACAAGCGGGAAACCAATGAATCTGCTCACATTTGGAGTCGATTTTGTACACTGATTTTTTTTCGATAAATTTTTGCAATTTGTTATCAAATATAATTTATTTAGTCAAATTTATAGTATCCATAAATAAGACAAAATAAAAAAACGCATATTAATAAGAATTTGTGCAATTTTACTTAGTCTAAGGTACTAAAAATTTTTTTTCAAGTTAAGATTAAAAAGTCATAATATTAACCATTCGAATCCAATATGATGTAGATTCACTAGTTTTCGGGTTGTACTACGAGTTTTGTTACTCCACGTATATTAAATCATTCGTTTTCTGAGGTCACACGTCTCGGATAACTGTAAGAAAATACTTTTGGATATTGTAATTATTTCAAAACTGAATGCCTAATATCTACGTTGGGTCAGGCCGTGGGTGGAGGTTACGGCTATAATGAAAAGTATGCATTTATGGCAATGAGTTTTTTATTAATACCCTATACACATTGCAATCACTTACGCTATTCGATAGATATTATTATATATTATGATTACCTTACAAAAGTTCAACGAATACCGACGTACCCACAGCCGGCAATAGAGATAGAAGACGAAACATGAACATCGAATTTTCACAAAAACCTTGGGCGCCTAAAAAATTGAAGATCGCCCTCTCTTGCTGCCAGCGGATTTTCTCGGGTTAAGTTACCTTCTCAGTCATATTCTTATTTTTTTTAAATATTTATGTTTTTTTTTTAATAGAAACATATCAGCTCTTATCATATACCCAAATATTTCAATGGGACTGCTTTCGAAATCGTCGGAAATAACTGTGCCAGAAAGCAGGAAACCTTGTATATTTAAATTGCTATATATTCGTATCAAACTGTAAGCTGTTTATGCGTTTATATTTTTTAATTATTATTTTTATTTATGAATTAAATTTATTATTGTAAAATGATATTTTTAATGCATTCATCACTAGGGAATCTCGTGCCAAGGAAGGCATTTTACAAGGTGTAATTATTTTTTTATCAAAATTTACTCATGTACACTTGTAGTTTGATGATGTTAAAATTAATAATTATCACTCACTCATTTAGCAAAAAAATGGTAGATAGATAAAACAAATATTCAGTTATGAAAATAATACTTTGATAATACAAGTAGGTAATTTCAAACTTCAAACGGTTTGCAAATTATTGCGATCTAGGAAACACTGTAGTAATCAATCTATTCACTTCCTCTTCTTTCACCACGCTCGCTCCTATGTGGAGCATGTGGACATCACTAGATCCCTCCAGGAAACCCTATCGCCAGCCAGCTCTCTCGCGTCCTCCCACGTCAGGCCCGCATCCATCAGCCCCGCCGAGTAATCTCAGATGAAGTATAATTCTAGATGCTTGTATAAAGTAGTAATTTAAATAAGCTAAATATTTTAAATTTCTAGATAGTGCAGCAAACAAAGTTATCGACTTGATGTATATCTTCTAGCACAGTTACTTACGACTAATAGCGACAAATTTAATTCAACATTTTTGGTGTGTTCAAATACTTGTACACAAATCTGGATTTATCCCAAGACGGGAGTGGGTATATATTTTATTTTATATCCCTACAGAGATGAGGTAGATTTTTTTTAAATTCTGGAATATGGATATTCGAGCGTTTACAGGGCTTATGACCTGTCGTTGGCTGGGTTAAGTGGCCACTTTATGTACTACAACATTCCCCATTCCATATGCCCATCAGGTAACATTTTTGATTTTGTATATATGTTACGAATCGAAAACCATTCACCAGCGCGTAACTAGCTCCATCTATGCATTGATATTGAAGGTAAGTATTTTTAAGCAAACTACTTCATTTTTGTAATGAAGACTCTGACCGAGGGTAAATTAATTACTAGTAATCGCCTGCAGATGACTCTGCAATTTATTTAACTTATATTTAGACCAGGAATTTTATACAACATTTTGGGTGTGTTCAAATACTTAACCCAGCCAATGACAGGTCATAAACCCTGTAAACGCTCGAATTTCCATATTTCAGAATTTGAAAAATTCTACCTCATCTCTGTAGGGATATAAAATGAAATACAAATTTAATTGGTTTTGAAATTAATATTTATCAAAAAAATAGCACGGAATCTCACCGGAAATCAATTCCGGAACCTTCCTAGTGTGAATTCATCGTCTAAACTCTAAACTAACCCATACTCAACGATTTTTATTTATTCGTGAATTCAAAAATCATGATTACGTTCAATAACCTACATTTCAATTACTTCCCATAGCTATTACGCTGACCTTTCTTTCACAATTCGTTATTTAATTAATCAGCAAAAAACAGTCCCACAATCCCCTTTATTGCGAATAGCTGGTAATTAGTAATTAGTGAATACTTTAGACTTAGGCATTAGTAATAATTTCCTATTTGGTTGAATACAGACGGGTTGTCAACCTTTTCGGGACATTCACCTTTTAGAGGACAAGGGTATTAGAGAGTCGTGACTAAATTCGCTCGCAAAATCATTTCGCACGACTGCAATGTGTTCAATGTGTGCGCGTGTATCCCATTACCGATGTATTTTCTAACTTACCTTCGTCGTGTAGTGGTAGCGTGTTGGACTGCCATCCATGAGGTCGCGGGTTCGATTCCCGATGGGGGTCAGTAGGAAATATTAATATAAATGTGTTTTTCACATAAATGTTTAATGTGTGACACTTTGGACTGGTTCTGAAGCGTTTTTTTCCTCTTTTCCCCCTCCCCTCTTTTCCCTAATCCCCCCTCTATTGAGACCCTGACCGCGGATGCACGGGTGGATGTCTAGGGTGGGGGCCTGGCGAGGCGGGACGCCGGGGGGGAATAATGATCGGGATAGAAACTAACATACCCTACCACTGTTAATTTGGGCCGACTCTGGTTGGTTTGGGTGATGGAAACAATGACAATTATAATACATAAGCCGAGACAGTGCAGTGGTAGGGGCAATGAAAGCATTTTTTCGCGTACAGAACGTAAATTCATCCGCATTTTAATCACACTAACAATCTTAAAATCGCGGTTCAGCATGTTGAAAAAATCGGTAGAGTTGGCTGGACTGAAAAAAGACTCAATAGTCTTTAAAGCAGTTTAGGGAAAGGGTGGGGCTTTCATTGCCTCTGAAACGTAAGACTGATCACTTGCCTTTATGTGATTCAGATATATTTAAATAGCCATAATTTACTAACAACTAGACATACCACGCACCCTTGGCCCGCATGTTAATGACGTCATACCCGTTCATTATATAAGGCGGGAAATTCATTACGAAGTCAGAGCCCATATTGATGTGACGTCACACCCCATGCGCGCCAAATGGAGGATTTTGCGAGCGATTTGAAAAAGCGCTTTTTCAAACCGCGCTAGAAAAATTCATATGACATCGTAAAAAAAAAAAAAAAATTCCCTTGATATTGTTATTTTTCATCAATTTTTTTAAAATAAAAAATAGAAAATCTGTAAGAACCCAATTTTGCGAATAATCTCTTTACAATTTAATTAGATGGTAATTTATTTGAAAAAATATTGTTCACTGATTTTTATCCGGAGACGTTTATGCGGGACCTAAAACTGTACAGTTTCTTGTTCAGAATAGTGTACAGTCTGTAAGGACACGCTAAATGTGTATATTTTTTAAGCGCGATTGTAAGTTATTATCGTACATTTGCACATAGGAAATTGTTAATATAGCTAATAATGTAAAAACAATTTATTGTATTTTTACGCATTTAAGAGCATTCAATACATTAATATCTGCTTAAACATTTAAATAAAAAACATTAACTGTCAGGTCAGCCAAATGTCACGCCGACCATTCAATTTTCCATACAGTTTTCACTTTGTACGGGACAGTTTGCAAATTGTAAATAAAAGTGCGCTTAAGGGGGGAGGAATCTTTTTTTCGAAGTTGAACATTGGAGAAGGAGGGATTTTTTGGTCACCTGCCTAGTTCTATTAAAAAATGTTGTGACTAAATATTTTCCGTTTGCCCTGTGGTGGAGTGAATAGCGCGTTGGAGTACCTACCATGGTCGCGGGTTCGATTCTCGACGGAGGTTATACATTATATCGTAAATAGTCAAGTAAATAAATAGAAAATAAACTCGGAAGGCCGAGAAAGACATGGCATGACCAAGTACGACAAGTAAGTGGACATGTAAAAAGTCGTAATAATCGGCGTATCTGCATGAGAAGATGTATGAATGTAGAGGAAGCAAAGGAAACCTGTCAGGACAGAGTGGTATGGCGTTCTATCCTCTCTGCCTACCCCTACGGGGAAATGGCGAGATGGTTAGTTAGTTAGTTAGTTAAACTCGTAATTGCATCCAGTTTTTTAATTTTTTAAATGAACATGATTCGATGATAGGTCTCAACACGTATAAGATGAGATTATAAGATGGCATAGTTCCATCATTATGACCTACTCTCACAAGTATGTATAATGTATATTTACGGACGGAAATATATATATTTATATTATTAGCTTTGCAAAATACGTTTATGTGGGCGGAAGTTACTTATAATCCGAGTTTTGGAGATCATCTTCGCATAAAATCATTGAACTGTTCTTAGATTTGAAAGTCCAATGAAATCTGCGAGGTCTTTCAACCATTTTCATTGATCTAAATATCTCACGACTAATCAAAACTACAGTGTCTCAGATTAGTATCCATCTTCTTTTTTGCTGCTAAATTAATTCTGGGGAATTAATAACATAGCTTTAGTGAAATTTCAGGTTGTCAGGTTTTTATAATGGTTACATACTGCTCTTTTAAGAATGCTTAATTATTATTGTTTTTAACAACATTTTGAACGTGTACAAATACTTGTAGACAAATTACTGGATTATACCCATGCTGGGCTCGGGAAGAGCCTTGCCTTCACCAATAAAGTTTGATTGCAAAAAAAATTATGTTTAACAATCTTCTCAACAGATGACACCAGCATAGAAATTTTCTGTAATGTGATGCGTTGTAGACGAGTTCAATATATATAGTAGTTTCAAAAATTTGTCATATATGGTTATCAGTTGATGGGCGGAATGGGGAATGTTGTAATACATCAAGTGGTTACTTAACCCAGCCAATGACAGTTCATAAGCCCTGTAAACCCCTAGATAATCCACATTCGTTTCCAGAGTTTCTCTGTCTCTGTTGGGATATCCGTAATATCTATTATTGTTTTGATTACTACTTCAATAGACCAGTTCAAATAAATTATGGGTATACATACTATATCCGCCTCTTCGCAGAGTGGTAGCGCATTTAACTACCGTGCATGAGGTCGCGGGTTCGATTCCCGTAGGGGGTCAACATGAAATTTTTATTAACATGCGATTTTCGTATTTATGTTTCATGTCTGATACCTCGGACTGGTACAGAAGCGTATGACTGATCATCTTACCTTCATGTAATAAAATGATCAAGGTACACCGCACTTGGTATACCGATGCAGTGCCCTATGCACCATTGAATAAGGGAAAGTAGTAGTAGTAGTATTTCGTACTAATCGTACAAAATAATTTTTTCTTTGAAGCAGGTTGTGGTCCCGTGGTAAGAGAGTAGGTGGCATACACTATATAAATGTTTTTCGATCGGAGTCGGAAAATTTTACAAAATTCTTCAAAATTCTATTGATTTAATACCATAGGATGCTAAACACGTAATATAATATGACTATTCAACTATTCGCATAAAACAATCATAAATCTTGTGAGAATTACTCAAAATATTCGAAATTACGTTCACTATATTTTTCCGGAACAACAGACGAAACGCGATAGTATGTAATAGACATCAACGCGTCCAAAAGGTGATAGAAAAATCGCAACCTCTAATTACAAGATTATAACCGACAATATTCGTGTCGTAGGATAGCTATCAGGAAAATAAAAAAGGTAATAAGAAATATACTAACTTCAAACGAAAACAAAATTAATTTTAAGTGTGGGTGACTGACCCACACAAAGTCATTTTTATAATAACATTCAAACATTATTGCGTAGCCGTAACAAGTATTACAAATTGGAATTTGATAAATATTTATACATAAGTTATTATACATATTTTTGAATTGATTTGTAATATGTATTTAAATTGAGCGGAACAGTGTCAAAATTCTCATAAACACCATGGTCAATATATGTTATAAAAATTATGTTTAAGTATTTCGTTAGCGTTTTATGTTCCGATAGGATTGATGATTGGAAGAATGATCGTAATACGCAGAACATCAATTAGCATAGTAAAATCATTGATGTTTTTATCGTATTTTACCGGAAATCAGAGATATTATTTTCTCACAGATTTCCTTCATAAAGCAGGAAAATGAAGTTTTTAATTTAAACAAGGACGGTAGTTTCCCTCGCTTCTTTTATAGAATTACATTTTTCATCATTAAATTTTATAATACACGAAGTCAAAATTAAATAAATTAATATGCATACAGACTTTTAGTTTGAATGCATTTTTTTTCATAAACAACATTTTGAGTGTGTCCAAATACTTGTAGACAAAAACTGGATTTAAATATTAGGTGAAATGGGGAATGTTGTAATACATCAAGTGGCCACTTAACCCAGCCAATGACAGGTCATAAGCCCTGTAAACGCCTAGATATCCATATTCCCTTCCAATTTTCTCGTCTCTGTTGAGATGTCAAATTGCATTTTATTTCAATCGGTGATTGTGGAAACAAATTTTAACTAAAGTAATGCAAAAATTAAATGAATAAGGTGCCCACTTGGCCGCCAACTTCCTAGACGAAAAGATGGAGAGACAGATGGGAGTCGACATACCAAGAGGCAGCATCGTCCCATCGTAACACAGAAGCACGACGCAAACAATGAACCGATCACATTCTAACAATAAATGCGGGTAAAAATCTTTATACGCACTTCTTATTCAAACTCATTCAGCGACGATTATTGATGAGAAATAGAATCATCATTTTATACAGGGTGTAACAAAACTCGATGTACAAGCGGGGGAAACCAGTGAATCTACATCGTATTTGGAGACGATTGTGTAATATGACTTTTTTATCTGGGCTTAAAATTATTAATTTTTTTTTACTCACAAAAGCTTTCATAAGTATGACAGCGCTTCGATTCTGTAAGTGTTTTTAAACTACTGCGCATACGATTTTGTACTGAATTCGTATGCGCAGAAGTGTCTAAAACCTTAGAGAATCGCACCGCAGATTAACTAAAATTGCTCAAAATTCTTATTAAAACGAGTTTTTTTTTAATTTTGTTTTCTTTATGGATAGTATTAAATTGACTAAAATACATTATATTTAATAACTTTGCAAAAAAAAAATCGTAAAAAAAGTCTACTCAAAAAAATTTTATTCCTCAAAATCGACTCCAAATATTATGTAGATTCACTGATTTCCCGCTTGTACATCGAGTTTTGTTACACCCTGTATAGTCATAATTTTAGTGTACTTAAATAGTAGTAAAATGTATATTCCATAGTAAAATGAAAAAAAAAAATCAATCAAATTTTAACAATTCATACAATCTAACATGCCTTAAAAATTTTTTTATTTTTTAGTTATTTTATAAATATATTTAATTCATCGATCAATAGGCCGGAAATACAGATTTGTTTATGGTTAAAACTGTATGTAATTGTAACTGCATAATAAAAAATAGCCATTGTATTTATCACAAATTAACGGCCTTGTTAAAAGCCAAGGTGCTTATTAAAGCATGCAAAACCTTACATGGTCTTACTATTATTTTTAACAAACATATTTTATTGAAAAAAATATCGGCAGTAAATGTTATAAGCCGTGTTAAAATTCTGCAATGTTTCTTCCTAAATACTCAACACAGATATAATATACAAATGTCTATCGCCTAGTTGTGGTCTAGTGGTTGATTCGGGGACTCTGGATAGGAATCGGTTTTTCCTACTTTCTGGCACATTGAAATATTTTAGTATGTCATAAGAACTCAAATTTTCGTTGACGTAAGCATCTTAGTGTACTAGTGCAGTGCCCTATGCACCTTTAAAGGAAAAGTAAGGATTGTACCTATTTTTATATATCTGTTTTTATTTATCATAAAAATTTTTTTTTGCTATTTAACCAGTAAACCACTCACCTTGATTCAATTAGATTTTTGTTTAAATGTCTCTATTACTCTAATTGTCCATGCGCTTGGTAGCTGCAAGACAAATTGTAATAGAGTCTCTCTCGGTAAATTCAAGCAATCTTTAGTAAATAGTTAGGATAAAATATGTATTGTAATCCTGCCCCAATTTTTAAAAACTACTAAACTTACTCGTAAAATCATTAACCCCCTCAGATGGAGAGTAATGACGCGCAGGCTATAGAGGGGCCCTAACGGTCAAAAACCATTCTATGATTGTCAAACACGAAGTTGGCTATAGTTTGCAGCAAAACAAATGCCAATGTTTTACAAATGCCTAATGCGGCCTTGGCATATCGACAGTAATCAACTGTCACTATCAACAGTAAACATACTTTAATTTACAAATTGATCACCTAAATTAAGAAAAACTGGTAAATAATGTAAATATGTTGATAAAAGGAAAGTTTTTATACAAATAATACCCATGTTAGGACAATATATGCCAAAATCAATGTAAATCAAAATAATTATTTATCGAAATCAATTACCTGTGAAATGTGACTCCTTTAACACCTTTGACACTCTTACTGCTACAACCAAGCATACTACAATTCACCATTGCCGTTTTTGATGATTAAAATCAGGAAGTATCCACGTTATTTACTAGCAAAGCGACGAAAGTGACCGTTACGCGTCTGTTGTCAAACAAATAATAATGGCCGCCAGCAGAGTGAAGTTGTCGCTAACCAAAAATTTGCAACGCTTCCGCTCTATGGGAAACGGCGAAAGGGCCTCTCTATAGCCTGCGCGTTGAGTAATCTTCGGCCTGCAAAACCCCATTATCTTTGTTAACAAAAACATTGATTTTAGTTTTTAGTTTCACAGTTATATGGAGATAACTGTGACTCTTATCGCTAAGTTTATGGAAGTAATTAACTTGTTGGGTGACCTGTTTCAGAAAACAACAGGTAATTAACAGATTTAATGTTGTTCCTAATTATTCGAAATTAGTTAGAAAATGTGACGACATGTTTAATTACTCAACTAAAAGTAATTATAACAAGGAATTTACTATTTATTTGAAAACAAAATGCCGTCTTTATAACGCCTGCATCACACCTGTTCTCCTCTATGGCTGCGAATCATGGCACCTAACCAGGGCCCAAAATAGCAAACTTCTGAGTTTTGAGAATAGGTGTTTTAGAAGAATTTTAGGTGTGCGGTGGTTTGACTTTGTAAGAAGTGTTTCTTTCTTATCTCTGCAAGAGGACACTGCAACCCTTGGTATATACTGTCATCCGGCGTAGGCGTTTCGGCTGGCTAGGCCATATACTACGTATGCTTTAACCATGCTTGCCTGTTTTACAAGGCATCAGGCTCCCGGCGTCCTGGTCGTCCACTGTTGACAATTCGTCAGCAGTTTGCGACAGAGCTGCGGGACGTGGACTTGACTCGGGAGGATGCACGGGAGCTGGCGGCCGATCGCTTGGCCTGGAGGCAGTTTGTGGAATCCATATGCTCCACATAACGAGCGAAATTGGTATGATGATTACTTGAACTTTAAAGAAATCGTTTTTTTTTAATCTAAAATGCTTTTTGGAAAAACCCGAATGCTCAGAAAAAAGAAATAACAAATAAAATTCATCATTTCAACAAAAATTAATACACGGGCTTCTATGTAAAATTATGAGAAAATGGGCCTCTTATAAAAAAATACTGCAAATTATCATGTGTATGGATAATTATAAAAATAAATTGTACTGAATATTTAAAAGTTCAGAGTCATATTAATAAATAAACAAATAATGTTTTTCCTGATAGTACGATCTGCTAACTTGTAACTACATAATTAATCTCAACAGCCATGAAAAATTGCACAATTATTGTTTTATGTTGATAGGATTTGTGCAATTTTTTATGTATTGTGAAATATTACTTGAATAGATTGATTCAAATACTTTTAATGACACGCGATGCTACATTAATGTTTATATTCTGATAAATCTCGTTATTCATTATTTCAAAAGATAAATAATACTGCATTAAACTAGACAAAACAATATCATAATTCTCAATTAATTGATTGCTTAATATTGTTAACTGATGCAAACTGAAGCGTATCTTGAACGTGCGAATAATGAGAAATTAAAACTCTAAGATGATATTTTTCATTGAGTGATAGTATAGGTAAGGAACACAGAAGTGAGGCAACGGACACAGCAACCCTTGTCATCCGGCGAAGGCGTTTCGGCTGGCTAGGCCATATACTAAGCATGCCTCCCGAGAGCCTTAAGCCGGAATTATATCCACGATCCCAGGCCAATCGGTCGATCGGTCGGCGACACGCGGGACATGTCTTATATAATCATTTCCATACTAAATGTATGAAATCGATTGCAAACCCACGCGTTGCGACACGCGGCGTGGCTCTAATATAATTCCGGCTTTAACCATGCTTGCCCATTTTACAAGGCATCAGGTTCTCGGCGTCCTGGTCGTCCATTGTTGACAATTCGTCGGCAGTTTGCGTCAGAGCTTCGGGACGTGGACTTGACTTGGGAGGATGCTGCAGAATAAGTAAAATTGCAAAAATTATTATTAAAATGCGGATTTTATGTTTTGATTTATTTATGGATATTATTAATTTGACTCAATTTTCTCGAAAATTATGGGTCAAATTTTAAAAAAATTCAGTTACAAATCCACTTCAAATATGATGTTTTACTGGTTTCCCGCTTATACATCAAGTTTTGTTAAACGGTGTAGAAATAAATAAGTAAATAATAAAACCGAAATAATACAAAATAAAAATGTTTTTAAAAAATATATATATTACTCTGTAAGGTCTTCTCACCTGCTGGGAGAAGAAAATTTATAGCTGAGTTGCATGTTAATTGCATACTGCCGCATATTAAATATCGTTTACTCTTTCATGGTAAACTCAATCAAGTCTGAACGGTACGACTTTTAACTTAAGTGGTTAAAGTTAAACTTAATAATATAACCTAACCTTGAAGGCACTTCTGCTTCTGCAAGATCTTCATCTTACTGATAATAAAGACAATCTGGCAATTCCTGCCTTGAAAATAAAAGGGTGTTATTATAATATTTAAATACATGCCTAAATATAAACACGATTTAAGCAATTAACGAAAATTCAGATTAATTTTAAGGAAACTTAAAAGATGCATAGGCCGAAATAAGTCTTCTGTATTTTTTTTATTTTTTTTATTTAACAAGTAGATGTATAAAAAAAAAAATTAACTTAAAACTAGATCGTGCCAAACAAGTTCTCACTCGTTTTTCGGCACGTTTCATTCACCGACTTAACACTTGAACTTAATTTAGATAGTTTATACGATCTACATAATGTAAGTAAATATATGTATAAGTAAATAAAAAAATTGCTTTATTTTCTGTAAGTATTTAATTTTACTAAAAACTAACCAACCACTTACCCGTATAATATTTTTACATTCTGACGATGGTCAATACTTAGAAATTAATTATTTTTTTCGTAACAACCCCGCTGAGCCACCTACCCCAATTTAAATAGTGGTGTGCAAACAATTATGAAGGATCACTAGATTATTTATCGGTATAATATTTCTTTCTTCTTCTTTCGCCACGTTCGCTCCTATGTGGAGCATGTGGAGATCACTAGATCACTCCAGGAGACCCTATCACTAGCCAGCTCTCTCGCGTCCGTAGGATCCGTATTACATCAGTAGGATGGTCATCGACGGTCTGCTAGGACGGCGGGATCCTGCAGGCGTAATGAAGAGGCAGCTCGGGTTCAGGCTCTCCCGAGGCATCCGGAGTACATGCCCAAGCCAGGTCCACCGCCGCATCTTTACGACTCCTGTTATTGGAGGTTGCTGCGTCCGTTCCCGAACTTCAGCGTTGGTTATGAAGTCAACGCCTAATGCCTAGTATCCTTATCAGACACTTGTTCTCAAAACTCAACAAGCGAGCATTCCGAGCTTTTGTGAGGATAATATTTCGGGATACGTAAATAATTTTCTCTTATAAATACTATCTGCATGGTGATAAGTTATTGTTTCCAAAAAAGGTTATTTTTGATGGTTTATTTTCAAAACATATTTCCTGCTTTTGAGAATCTTTCAGATTTTCAAAAAACGTCTTTGAATTTTCCCCATACTATGTGATAAGTACTAGAAACGTTATTTGATGCTTAATGCTTAAATCTTAGGTCACTTTGGAAAAGATAAATGATCTACGCGTGACGTTACAAACATAATTTAGATCCTATCAAGTAAGCATTATGTCAAGAAATATAAGTGAACACGGATAACATAATCAGTAGGCATTTTAATTATTCTTAAACCCAAGTGTCGGAATCAAGATTTTATACAGAGATCGTTGTATTATGCTACAAAGTTTTAGAAATTCTCTAAATTTTATTCACCGCGATCCAATTTCTATTTCCTGCAAGGCGACATTGAAACAAGCAATCATAATATGTTTTGGTTTCATCATACACTAACACCGTGGCCAATAGCGCATTTTTACATAATAACATTTTTAAACTTGAAAGCAACGTATAAATTGAAATGATCGTGACCTTAAGAAAAACGCAACAATTCAATATGCCCGAGGCGCTTAATAATGTCCGTTGAATTTTGGTGCTGTGTTCAGTCTATCTGTAGGCTTGAAGAAGGCACAACCGGTACAGGGAAAGATGTTATAAATTAAAATATCAGCATGTTGTAGCATTGTTTACGAGTTTTACGCTCTTAAGCTGTACTGTTTATTACGTTCAAACGCGTTGTGATGTGAGATGTCGGATAGCCTGAACTAAGAATATTTTCATCGTTTTCTGTGGTCAGCTTTTTGCGAATTTCCCGCGATTTTCACCGTCAGAAAATTTGAAAAGTAGAATCAGTGGTACAGCGCGTGTCGGATGGGAGATATCGAACACTGCGAATTGTAATAATAAACTAGCGATTGACCATCTTTGTTTCACCGTTTTCTGTGGTCAACTTTTCGCGCGTTTCCCGCGTTTTTCGCTGTCAGTTATTTTGAAAAATAGAATCAGTGATGTTATATCGAAGTGCGATTGTGTTAATGGCAGCGTCGATCGTGGAATCATTTCTATTTGGATTTAATTTTCTCTCTGCGAGGAGTCTTGTTGAAGCTAAGCAGTATAGTGAACCCAAACCACTGTTTGATGTCAACCATGCACTTGGACACATCGCTACTCTCCTGTCATCAAAATGTAAATATATATATTTTTTTTCACTTTTTTATCTTGGGATCAAGTAGCGCACGTATTTGATAGTTAGGAAAGAACTTAATATTAGGCTTACTTAATATCTATATGAGCAATTTTCGTGAAAAATCTCCTCAAGAGCGCTTTGCAATAATTATGAATGATATAAATATACTCTAAGCTCTTAAATTCAAGCTAGGTACCTCCCTTTATACATCATCATCATTATTCCGTATCCGCTCTCTTTGTGGAGCATATGGATTCCATAAACTGCCTTCAAGCCAAACGATCGGCCGCCAATACTCGCCCATCCTCTCAAGTCAGGTACATTAATCTAAACCCATCTTTGTAGAGCAATATTAGCAAGTATTATATATTATAAAGTATCAATTATAATTTTACAGGGTTCGGTATGGGACCTGTAAACTGAAAATTGTTTAATGTACCACGTAATACCCATGTAAACGAACCCTTGGACTGCATTAATATACACTAATGTGTACCATGTCGAAAAATTAGCAGTGTTAAGCAGAGGTCACGATTATTTTAAAAGAAATAATAATGGATAAACCCCGCATTACTCAAAATGTTTTAATTGGTAGATAGTTTATCTATAAAATGCGTTTTCTCTACATTTAAGTTTTGTGTTCGAGTATTTGTGATCATTGCTACTGTAGTACCAATGTAATAATAAACTCTTGACTTTTGAGCTTTTTTAAGATATACATATTTTTAAATCTCATTTTGAAAATTCTATTACCACTACTATTAAATTCTCTTATCCGCACCCAATGGCGCATAGGGCACTGCATTGGTACACCAAGTATAGTCTATCTTGTTAATTGGTTTCATGAAGGCATCATTCTTACAGTTCAGCACCCAAGTCACAGAATTTGCCAGTGAAGTATCGAATTAATTTGTTTCAGAAGTCCAATACTCAATATTATGTTTCAATTAGATATGTCCTAATGCGTTACCGAATCGATTTCTCATAAAAATCGACTTTATTTATGAAAAAGTTTTAATCAATTTAACACATTTATATTTTATTTTTGCTCAACATTTTCGTAGTTTAATGAACATACCCGACGTTTAAAGCAGAGTTTTTATTACGAAAGCGCTGTCGTAAAACTTTTTGAAGTTATACTTCTTTGCGCCCGTTAGACACTTTGGGGTGGGATGTTGGTCGAGAAACCGCGTTGACGCTGATTTTTAAGAGAAAATGGCGCTTAAGAGAAAATGGCGCCACAGTCACTGATGCTTGTATTGGTCTGACTTTGACAGTTGTGATTTCTTTTGTTTATTTACTTCTTACGCGTCATTGGGAATTATCTTTTTAGAAAAAATGCTTTTTAGGTGGGTACCTCACGATTTTCTCCGAATTAATTGAAAATGTATTCTAGCAAAAGCTAGACCACACACTGCACAACAGACGGCTAAGAGCTGAAAGAATGTCTAAGACATCCACCGTACTCTCCGATAATATAACAGGTGTATAATATTTTAATGAAGTCACGTATAATATATTGCAATAAAAATATATTGAATAATATTGAAAAATGTCTTATAAAGATTTTATATATTCCCGTCTGGTTTGTGTGCGTAAGTGGGTGTATGAGAATGATGGCCAAAGAAGTATAACTTCCACCGTGTGGTCCGACGCATACTTTGATTTTTTTTTATAACATTCTTTATTCAATAAAAATTTTTTTCAAAAAATACAAAATTTCTTTACATAAGAATCTTCAATATACAGTCCCGCCGATAAACTCCTTAATGTGGTTTTTGTCATGCATAGGACTTTTTTGCAGTATGTTTGAGTATACAGAAAATCCAAATATGCATAGGACTATTTTTTGCTCGTAATGTAAATAGAATGAAATTCTGTGTCGCGACAAACAAAAGAAAAAAAAAACAAATCAGTTTTAAAGTTTAATCACATTTTAAATTATATTTATATTTTATGGGAAAAATCAACTTTTGAAGTATTAGGATACCAAGACGTTTAGTAAGGATTTGATTCTACAAAAGAGGGTCAATACTTTTTTTTTTTCAGCGGCAGCACACTACATTGGTCCACAATAATATATAATTTCATCCCTGATTCTTAAAAGTGTGGATGGTGCTGTCAGGCTGGAGAGGATGTTGGCAGCTTTTCTCCAGAATGCTATCGGAGGGAGTCAGAAAATTTAATGTAAATTGAGATTGTGTCGCGACAACAAGATCGAAGATAATTTTTTTTTAATTTATTAGTTGTAATTGTATTTTATATTAGTAAATCATGGAAAAAAAAAAGTAATAATCCATTTAAAAAGTTAAGTAGGCTCAATAAACATCGATAAATATCGGAGCTAAAAACCATGTGCTTCACTATCGTAAAGATAAAAATGTTAGTATTTTAAATATTTTTCGGTATATGGTTGCTTTAATAAATTAATAACTTTAAAGGCGCCCATCGTTCATAAGTAGGCTAAACGCTTGGAAATAAACATCGATATCGATTTAAATATCGGAGCTAAAGATTTTTGTGCTTCACTATCGTAAAGAAAAAAAAACATGAAGTATTGCATGTTTCGGTCTATGTTGCCTGATCAAAAATTCACGGAACATTTTAAAAATTCCGCCCATCTGTCAAAAGTAAAATAAAAAATTGGAAATACTATAGGTATATTTTATCGTTTTAAAGTAGCCATTATTCAGTAAATTTATGGTTTTTGCAGTATTCAGTGTTTATTTGAGAAGTGATATTAGGATATTATTAAGAAGTTTAGTACACATTGTTTAACCACTGTTCCAGATACCAAACAATGTCACGATTTATTCTTGACATTTTAAAAATTCCCATGGCTGAGATGTTGTCAGAAAATCATAAGTAGATAAATGTTTCTAAAGGCAGTAAATTGCACTCTAGTCGATAGAATATTGAGGAAAACGATACGCGTATTTCCTAATAATGTATTATTTATTTACTGTTCACATGTGAAGCGTCGCGCCATTCTACTGTATATTGGCAGATATGGTGGATAGGTGAAATGGGAATGTTGTAATACATCAAGTGGCCACTTAAGCCAGCCAATGACAGGTCATAAGCCCTTAAAAACGCTAGATATCCATATTCCCTTTCCAAACTTCTCGTCTCGAAATATAATCATTTCTCCTCAGAAACATACTATTCTGATGAGAAAAATTCATATTTAACATTGTTGATATTACACATAGAACACAAATAAATACTGTCGCGATTGCGAATAAATAACTTAAAGTTTTAGATAATCTTTAGTCGTCGTCATAATGGCGTGCCGACTATTTACAACTAATTTATACTTCCAAAATAACGTGTTTTTTCTGTAATTTCCGTAATCTTTTTTTTTAACTGCGTTCCGAATAAACGATTCGGAATTATTGCGCATATTACTTTTCTATGTGTTGTTTTAAAGGGTTAGAGAATATTTAAGCAATAATATCTTCGAACGAGAATTTCAGAGAAGTGACAGTCCATACTTGAAGATAAAGATTATTCTTTACGCCTGAAGTAATACTACCGTGTCTGAGGTGTCTAGTTACCCACTACGTCACTCACTAGACATCTACGTTCGTTTAGCCACGTTTGTCATTTATTGGCCTAGGTGCTGGAGTATTTATACGGTGGAATTTGATAATAAGTGGTGTTATGAAATTAACCCTAGGAAGCGCATATTTTTAGAAAATTTGAATGGAAACGCCCCTTCTAGTGAATTCTTGTTCGAAGAGTAAAAATATTTGATATTATTGATATCCCAACAGAGACAGAGAAATTCTGGAAACGAATGTGGATTATCTAGGCGTTTACAGGGCTTATGACATGTCATTGGCTGGGTTAAGTGGCCACTTGATGTACTACAACATTCCCCATTCCGCCCATCATCTGATAACCATATATGTCAATTTTTTTACTAGTATATATTGAACTCGTCTTCAACGTTCCACATTACAGAAAATTTCTATGCTGGTGACATCTGTTGAGAAGATTGCTAAGCATTTTTTTGGGCAATCATCTTTATTTGTGTAGGTAAGGCTCTTTCCGAACTTAATTACTTACTAGAAGACGCCTGGAGATGTCTCTCCAATTTTTATTTGCTTTTTATATTTTAACCAGTAAATCTTTTTAACAACATTTTGAACGTGTACAAATACTTGTAGAGATCTCTCTCATATAAATTTTTACACCTTCTTTACTGTGGGTACCTACGTGTTTCTTTTCTTCAAGAAGTTTTTGGATCCTTTGCAAGTCGCTTTAAGAAACATTTTTTAGATTATACGCAAGCAAAGGATGTAAGCGTCACGGATTCCTACGGCACATACGTACGATCACCTGTAAATTTAGCGAAAGGACGGCCTCTAAATTCTGCCTGCTACTGCCCCTCCATCTACAGTCACCGCACTCCCTTGCACTTTCGTTAAATCTGCATACAAACTGCATCAGGCACTTTCCCTTTACCACCGGATAACCCTGGAAGTGTACGGAGACCTTTAATAATAATTCATGTCCCTTCAGTTCCGCTGAGACGACCTTGGCCCGAAGTTCATTACCTTAGTGCTGTGATAATAATTGCAGACTTTAATCATTATTATTAGTAGGTATATTAATTTTCCCATGCATAGTGACTACAATTGAATATCAAAATATACGTGCTAAAACATGGTCATCTTGAGTATTCTCTACCGCTCTTACCAGGTTGCGGTTAAGCAAGGTTAAAAATAATAAAAAGTGATTTTTCGAAATAGCCCAAGTCAAAATGTCATATTTTTAAAATTAAGAATGCAGTATCTTACATTAAGGCTTTATTTATTTATTTATTTATTCACGCCCATGGGGCTTTTACAAAACAAATGTGTAAGTATCAATACCAAAGCAATGTAACATACATAATATAATTTATAATAGTACAAGCATACATAATATAATTTTAATATAAAAACAAAAAAAAATATGGACAGTCATGAGCAAGGATCACTTGTTCGGTGATAAACAGTAATGTCAGTAAGAAGCAATGTAAATGCATTGTTTGTTATCTTATGGTTCAGAGTATGTAAATATTTATTTAAGGAAGTATTTTGTAAGATTATGTTTTGATCTGCATTTCATTCGTGTGAAAGCAATCAATGGTATCACCTAGTTTGTTGACAATAATTGCTAGCCTATTAAGATTATCGAACTGGTATATTTCGTAAAATTTTAGAAAAACAGTTTGAAATATACTTTATAATTTTTTCAAAGCTTTGTGGCTTTCAACATACGAGTATATATCCGGAATATCGTTTTGAAAACACCCGAATTTCAATCGCTGGAGCCTTAATTGCACATGATATCATCATCGTCATCATACCATATCCGCTCCCTATGTGGAGCATATGGAATCCACAAACTGGCACCAGACCAAGCGATCGGCCGCCAGTTCCCGTGCATCCTCCCAAGTCAAGTCCTCGTCCCGCAGCTCTGACGCAAACTGCCGACGAATTGTCAACAGTGGACGACCAGGACGCCGAGAACCTGATGCCTTGTACCTAGGCAAGCGTAAGGCATACCTATATATCTTGTATATCTTGTAGTAAAATAGGCAAGCGTGGTTAAGACACCTATTCTCAAAACTCAGAAGTCTGCTAATTTGGGCCCTGGTTAGGTGCCATGATTCGCAGCCATAGAGGAGAACATGTGTGATGCAGGCGTTTTAAAGGCGGCATTTTGTTTGAACTCTGGAAATAACTTATTAAATTTGTCTAAATGTTATTGAAATAAAATTAAAGTGTGAGTAAATGCCTTTTCAGTGTCCATTGTTATATTCCGTTGTTTCAATAAAGTACTTACTTACAATAATCCATGTTGTACATAATAGATAATATTGTTAAGTTACCTAATTTTAGGTTGATGAATACTGTCTCGTTGAATTTAGATTTAGCAGTAAACATATTTGTCAGTTACTACTACTTTCCCTTATTCACACCCAATGGTGCATAGAGCACTGCATTGATACACCAAATGCAGTAAACTTGATCATATGTTACATGAAGGCAAGATGATCAGTCTTACGCTTCAGCGCCAGTCCAAGGTATCACACATGAAATATTAGTATGAAAATCACATCTAAATAAATATTTCATGTTGACCATCGAACCCGCGACCTTATGTAGGTACGCTATTATAGTCAAATGCGCTACCACTTTGCTACGAGGCGGACGAAAATCGATTTTACTTGTTGACAATTAGTGCCCTATGCACCATTTGGTGCGGATAAGGAAGAGTAGTAGATTTTACTCTGTGAAACGGCGAAAACTGTTAGTCGTGGAAATACAACCCAAGTGTTGCTAATTAAATAAATAATGAAATAAAGTCTCCCTAAACTTATTGTAATTAACCAATATTTCATTATTATTATAAATACATATTTTAATATGAATTTTATATTCTTTGTCAACTTATTTATCGCATCGAGTAAACAAATTAATAATCAGCTATAAGTACCTACGTAATTAGAAAATGTAAGAACCCGTACAAAAATTAGCACTTGAGGTTTATGTAAATTATTTAATACCTAGAATACTCTTCCTTATTAACAATACCCATAAATTAACCAGAAATGTCAATAAAATATTCAAAGTTATTAAGTTGAACTTCACGATAAATTTATGAGGTTTTTATTATGTATATTAATTTAAACGAAGAAATTTTTTACACAATTTACGCGTTTGATGATGTCATCATTTATTTTATAGCATGATATAACATTGTCAATTTCTAAAATGGAAGAAGGTATATAAATATAATATAAAATACAAGAAACAAACTACGGTTTGTCACACATATAGAAAATTATTATGTAGCCTTTATTAAGTGGATTCAGAAGTCGAGAATGACCAAAAATTACATGGTACATGATCAAGTAAAGTTTAAAAGTCAGAATAATCGACATTTGTGCATGAGAAGATGTTTGAATGTAGAGGGAGAAAGGAGGAAAAAGGGTGGTGGCCCAGAGATGCTCGGTTCGAATCCCCACTTCGATTACACAACTCAATTCCTATTTTCAAACACAAGCCGCTTATGCTTTAGTTTAAATACATTTTTCTTAATTTGGTATTAACATTTAACAATAATTAAATTAGACAAAATAAAGGACAAATCAAACAAGAGGATGATGACTCAATCAGTAGCGACCCATGACAATGATCTGGCCCCGACTCACTAGAAAATCCTTTTCAATTCAGGGCATAAATTATTTATGTTACGAAATAGTCGCGTATTTTATGCGAAAATTTCTCATATTAAAAATTCCTTTATTTACAGTACTTTTCCAAAATGAGCCAATTGAAGGGTACACTCATTTTCATAGTCTACTGCTTCTATCAATAAACAGAAATGAAGAAACCAACGTTATGGACATATTGTGGGCTACTAAAAGCAGCTTTCCAATCTTTGATCAAGCGACGTTACAGAGCATATGGAGTTCAACTAACAGTGTAGACACCGAAAGCTTCTTCAATCAATATCTCGTCGTTACGGACGGACAGGAGAACGACTTTAAAAGACTGAAATGTATAAATTACTACAATGTTAGCTTTCTATTAGGTAGTATTAAATGTAATTTTTAGTGGTTTTATTTTAAATATGTATGTGTATAATGAATTTTCGCGAAATAATAAAAAAAATTGCCGAATTTCTGATTTTTATTTGCGAAAATTCCGTACCTCTAATAATCACTTAAATATTTTCTGGATTCTCCCAATAAATCCTCTTTTTTTTTGATAATTGGGCTCTTTCCGATTTTCTCTTTTTATTTCAAAAAAATTGATTGAAAAATAACAATATCAAGGGACTTGACGTCTTTAGCCAATAACGGGCGTTAAAAGTCACTCGTAATTTCGTGTTTTTAAAACATAAATTTATAAATGAAAACAACATTTTTGATCATTGTGTTTTATATCGTTGGAATTGTAAAAATATACTTTAAATATTTATAACGTTTTCAAGGATATTCATGCTATCGGGAACAACCCTATTACGTAGTTTGAACATTTATTATGTACACGGTTTAATAACTTATTTTTTGCAAAGAACTTTAAACTGCGGAAAAGGTTGTTCATTATTTATTCAAATTGAGCATTTTATTACATTAATAATAATATTACGTTACCCAATGATTTTCTTTTTCAACTACCATTAAAATTCGCTTAATCAGGTTCACTGTCAATGGACTTCATCTTGAACTTTGAATAAACATGCAAAAAACGCGGAGGGCATTCCTTTTTATTTAAAAATAATGTATTTATGACAAATATTTACAAATTGGACTTCCGTATATCAAAGTGGAGACAAACAAAAAATTAAATACAGCGTTCTTGAGGCATTTTTTCGCAAAAACAGCGCTTTATAAATTGATCATATAATAAATAAGAAATAAATAAAGCTGACGTAAAAAATGTGTTTATTTACATTTTTTATTAAAAGAAAACTGAGGGCGTTTTTTAAATTTATGGCGTTCTTTTAACGGTCTATTTATCTATCAATCAAACATGTAAATTTTTCCAGCATTGTGTAATTTATCGCCACCGAAATATCGAAATATACTTTATTCGGTGATAGCCACAGTTAAAAAGTTTTATATTTTTTTTTAGTTAAAATCTCAATTGCTTGTTAGTCAGAAGGCATTTTCGAAACATACTCGTATAATTTTTTATTTATTCCATCTTTTTTTAAAAGGAAAAAATAAACATTTATGCTCTTATGATATACCCAATAACAACATAACAATTATGACTAAAACTATGCTCATAGATAATAAAGATAAAATGAAATAAAAACTATGAACAGTAGATAAAATATAAAGAAAACGTAAAGAGATAAAATTATAAGCAATTCCTGAAAATAAATAATGCGAGTATATTATGCAATCTTCTAAAATATAATATTATAATTGTACCAACCTCGGAAAAGTTTTAAAAATTCATTGGTATCAATAATTATTACTGTTGATGCATAAATTTAATGACGCATATATTCTAGTTTTTTAACTACGCATGCTATATATTTCTTAAATTTCTAAAAATTCTATTGAACTATTAATCACCGCTTTAAGCACCCAATGACTACTCAGAATCACTACGATGAAGGTCGCTATGGTAATTAGGTTTTAACGGTTCATGTATACCTGCATCTTCAAAAGGAAACAAAAACTACTTAATGGAGATCGTAAAAGATAGTTCTCCTAGCCTATTATGATGAAATGCTTTACTGAATTTGCATAAAAACTAATTTGTGTTTTTTTTTTCAGGTGACGCCATTAATTCGCTGTACAGATCAAGATTGGAAAACACCGTAGACAAAAATCAAGTTCGACTGTATCTTTACACACCGAGGGGATTCATCTCATACAAAATACTAGAAGCCCCGCAATATCTATTAGAATCTACATTATTCAACCCATTTCAGAAAACAATACTGTTCGTTCACGGGTACAAGAACACGCCGGATGAACCGAATGTAGAGAAGATTGCGGAGAACTATTTCAGAAAAGGTGGCCACAATTTTCTGTCGTTTGCTTCTAACGTTTACACCAGCGGGGATTACCTACCGGCTGTAGGGCTTACACCTTACTTGGGAAGGATCCTAGCCGAATTCATAATGGATTTAGTAGATCGCGGAGTTCCGTACGACAGCTTCCATCTAGTCGGATACAGCCTCGGAGCACAATTCGCTGGCGTTGCAGGAAGAATTTTCCAAAGAGAAAGGGGAGTTATGCTGACTCGTATCACAGCCATCGATCCTGCTACAGTGTGCTTTGCATCTCCTGATGCTCAAAAGCTAACCAAGCACGACGCCAGATACGTGGACGCCATTCACACGACTATCTTAAGTTTTTCAATCGACAATATTGGCCATGCGGACTTCTACGTCAACGGTGTGTCTGGACCGCAGCCAGGGTGTGGAGGATCCATCTCTTGTAGCCACACGAGAAGCATCATAATTTACGCGGAGTCCATTTTGGACGAGAGTGCGTTTATGGCCAATGAGTGCGAGGATTGGGAGACGTTCTCGAGTGGAGAATGTAGAGACAGGAGTTTGTCTGTCCTGGGGCAGGGTTCTCCATCTTACAGTAGAGGGAGATATTACCTGAGAACCAGCAGCAGATACCCTTACGGTCTTGGTATCAGTGGTTTATAAGATGGTGGACATTTGAAAGATGGCGGACAGAAATTATTACTGTCTTTCGCGTGTTTTGTGTGTTACCGTTTTGTTGCTGTCAGTCCAGTTTTGGTGCAATATGTTTAAATATATTTGAAGTGGAGTGTGCCTGTGCGCGTATTTAATATCTCGTATTGTGTATCTTTATTAATTATGCAGGGAGCTTACTTTTAATTTTAGGTAACCCAGGATCATATTAAAAATACTTAAATACACACTTTAAATAAAGTGGGCACACGGAGAAAAATGATAAGACGAAATTTATGCTAAAAGCAACAGCATTAGGCTCATTTTATAGGTACCTACCGTGGTATTTACTCAAAATGCATAACAATTCGTTAAAGGAACGGGCTATATAGATTTCATTCACAATATCTACTAATAGACCAGTCAACATGGATATGTCGGTATAGATTAGGTTGCATTAATTGCACTTCGGGGGATAATGTTAGAATATAAAGGATAAATACTTGGAAAACTTTATTGACAATTATCCTCGAAAATAATTAGCCAACAAAGCAATAAAATAAAACTATAAGGGTGAACTCTTTGTCTCATAATCCTACTCCCATAAAAACATGAAATCAAGAAAAATGCTTAGTAAAATAGCAACACTTTTATTTATAAAAATCAATTTAGCAAATCGTCTTTAATGCAATTGTGAACATCCATCCATTTACTCATTTGATTTTTATATTTTTATATTTAATTCGGGAATGTGAATATATTCAAGTGTTTACAGGGCTTATTTATGACCTGTCATTGGCTGTGTTAAGTGGCCACTTGACGTACTCCAACATTCCCCATTCCGCTTATTAGCGAATAGTAACATTTTTGATTTTGCTTATATGTTACAAATTGAAAACCATCCACTTGCGCGTAACTAGCGACATCTATGCATTGATATTGAAGTATTAAGTGTTTTATAAGCCAATTACTTCCTTTTAGTAATTAATATTCTGACCGAATTAAATTAATTACTAGTAATCGCCTATGATGAGTGCAATTTATTTTACTTATATTTAGACCAGGAATTATATATTACAACATTTTGAGTGTGTTCAAATACCTTAAACAAAGATTTGTGAGCACACTCAAAATGTTGTAACTTGATTTACCCGATTATAACCCTTTCCTTGCTATGAGTGTTCTGCAAGTTTAGTGATTTTCACATAACGTGTGTTAGATTCATTTAGTCAACATCATTACTCTTTTGGTGTTAACTTTCTTATTATTAATGATTATAATTTTTTCTCTGACCCCGGGATCGATTCAAACGTCAATCTGAATAACTCCAAATATTTATTACAATCAAGGTCTTCGTAGAATAAACGCGGCAACTTTATCGCATTAAGTTATGAAATGTGTAGGCGTTATTAGTGAATTATTATTAGTGAGAAAATCCATCTCATTATGTTGTATAAGAGTGACAAGAACGGCACAAGTCCAAAATTGATGTACTCGTATTTAAATGACGTATGCAGGAACATTTCGTAGCATATTTTGTTATTTATCAGCACTAAATAGCACGACCTTAAGGTATTTTTAATGGGTAAAAAGCAATAAAATCGACATTTTTTATTGTTATGTAACTGACGGCATTGTATAGCATGAATTTTATGAATAAACATATAATTTATTGTAATTTTTCTATTGTTTTTGCTAAAAAAATATCTTCCATCGTTGATGACATGTTTCTTTGCATGAGCTTCTGCGGTAGAACTGACCAACTGACGATCGACGTCGATATCGGAGGCGTGGCGTGTGGAGACACTAGGAACGTTCGATTTATCTGCACAGTCTGAAATCGCTACGATATATCGTTACGTGTGTAGCCGGCTTTAAAGATATATTTAAATTGCAAGCTGCCTTCATGGAAAAAAACGTATTTTTAGAGTTGTATCATTATTATTGTGGTAGTGCTATGTATGCAAACATTACATCTATGTTTTTAAAGTAAACATTTATTGTATGTTTCCTTATAAACAAAGGCAAAACAAATTTATTTGATTATTATTTGTAGTAGTAGGTAGGTACGGTAGAGCCTTGATTATCATTAAGTCGGGAAAACAAAACATATCGTAAATTTATCGATAAAGATAATTCCAGTTTTATACAATAACGGTTTTTTTTTGTTGATTTTTGTTATCATTATTATGTCCATAATTAATTTTAAAAATATCATAATCGCGATTTCCCGCCAAAACATATGGTAGGATGCGTCTATCAAGTTTTAATGTTAAGTAGCGCCTAAAATAGAAAAAAGTAAGTAGCCACTTCTCTGGTTCCACGCATCAGCTACATATTCGGCGGCCTCCGTAGCGTAATGGCTAAGACGCTGGACTCACGATGCGGAGGTTCCGGGTTCGATTCCCGGTGAGAACTCGAAAAATCAAAAAGTGATTTTTCTCAAGCCTGGGTGTTTGTGACGTTGTTCCCCTCTGTAATTGGGCCTCCTAGCCTGTTGAGGTGGTTAAAAAAAAAAAAAAAAATAAAATAAATATTCAGTACGACCCTTTTTTGTGCGCTTAGGAGACGAATGCTTAAAAAACAAGTTTGCGGTGAATCCGTTTTTATAAGCTCCGTTTTTAAAATATTTTGGGAGGAATCTTTTGATTTATTTTCACAAAAAAAAATCAAATATTTATTACTATTACTAGCACAATTCCAACTCCATACTTCGCTTCCGTACATAAGGGTTGGTACCAGAACTTCATTATGTACTTTTTACGATTATAAAAGATAAGTACTTGGAAAATATTATTATCGATTTCTTATGAATAAAACTAAATTTTATTGCTTTGTTGGAAAAAAGGAGAACTGGTATTTTGTAAATAACGGCTTCTTTGAAAATTATTAAACTACCGTAATGATAAATCCCGGAAAATAAATATAAAGTAAAATATTAAACATTTCAAATTTCAAAGTACGATTTTCAAAGTCTCGTTCTAAAATACTAGGGATTTCTTGTGTACTTGTGTCCTTACATATAAATATTGATTATCACTTAAATATATTATTATGCTTGGCGTAAAATAGCAAATTTAGATATTTCTCAGGATCCAAATCCTATAAAAAAACGAAATCACAAAAAATGCTTAGTAAAATAGCAACACTATTATATAAAAACCAATACACTGAAGTGTATTTAATTAATGCAATCGAAAACCTTATATGTATTTACTCGACTGCAATGTCACAAACGAATTCCATGTCGATATCAAGGTGATTAAATATCGATAAATTAAGTCAATAATTATTCACAAATACCTAATTAACATTGATCATATTAAAATATGTGAATTCATTTTTATCTGACATTGTTTATTCAACACAGTTTTATAAAGTTTGTTTAAATCCTTGGAGAAAAACAGTGGGTTTCACCCATGACGTCATCATCATCATCATCACCATATCCGCTCCCTATGTGGAGCATATGGAATCCACAAACTGCCTCCAGGCCAAGCGATCGGCCGCCAGCTCCCGTGCATCCTCCCAAGTCAAGTCCACGTCCTGCAGCTCTGACTCAAACTGCCGACGAATTGTCAACAGTGAACGACCAGGACGCCGAGAACCTGATGCCTTGTAAAATAGGCAAGCATGGTTAAGGCGCTATATGGCCTAGCCAGCCGAAACGCCTTCGCCGGATGACAGTAGATACCGAGGGTTGCTGTGTCCGTTGCCTCACCTCTGTGTTACTTGCAGAGTCAAACCACCCATGGCTTGCGTAAATTATTATTAGTATCTCAACTGAGACGAAGAAGTTTTACCCAGCGAATGACAGTTCATAAGCCCTGTAAATGGCCTAGATATTTGTATTGTCTTCCGAACGTTTTCATATAATACATCATACATGTTAGTATGATTTTAGGATAGTAAAGATGTTTAAAAAAATTGGGTATTCTTAAGGACATTTTACCTGTTTTACTTAAACTTGGTAGATATCACAGCACTGTGTTTGTGAAGTATTGTATAGGAAATGTTCTTATGGCTGTTCCTTACATCTTCCTTGGGTTTTAGTCCGTGAGATATTTTCAAATAAATAATATAACGCCTAGTTTATTATACGGATGTAAACTAGACGTGAGATGATTTGTGTGTTTACAATGCAATTATATTCATCTCATTTAAGTTCTAATTTTGTAGGTATTTTATGTATGTTAGCGATTAAGCTGGTGATCTTATTGACTGTGTACAAAATTCCTAATTATAGCATTGTTTAGTATTTTAGTATTTATTCGCTTTCTGTATTAAAATAAACGATTTTAAAAATAAACAATTGTATTTTTTTAACTCCCCTGAATGAAAAAACATCAAATACCTACAAAGGTATTTGCATTTTTACCATAAATTATTATCGAACCAAGATTGTTAAGAAAGGCTTCTACATATTATTTTTCTTCCCAAACTATTTTGCCTTATCCGCAATTAATGGTGCATAGGGCACTTCATTGGTATAAAAGCTTCAGCGCTTTTTTATATGAAAAATCACGTTGAAATCATCATTATCATCATCATACCATATCCGCTCCCTATGTGGAGCAAATGGAATTCCACAAACTGCCTCCAGGCAAGCGATCGCCGCCAGCTCCCGTGCATCCTCCCAAGTCAAGTCCACGTCCCGCAGCTCTGACGCAAACTGCCGACGAATTGTCAACAGTGGACGGCCAGGACGCCGAGAACCCCTTGTAAAATAGGCAAGCATGTTAAGGCTCTCTCGGGAGGCATGCGTAGTATATGGCCTAGCCAGCCGAAACGCCTTCGCTGGATGACAGTAGATACCAAGGGTTGCTGCGTCCGTTGCCTCACCTCTGTGTTCCTTACAAAGTCAAACCACCGCACACCTAAAATTATTTTAAGACACCTATTCTCAAAACTTAGAAGTCTGCTATCTTGGGCCCTGGTTAGGTGCCACGATTCGCATCGAAATAGATATTTCATATTGACCCAATCGGGAATCGAATCCGCGACTTCGGTCCAGATTTCAAATATCTACATCACGGTTGGGACGCGTACATGAATGGTAATCGGTATATTTCAGGTAGATTTGACCAATTACGCGTCATATATGCGTCACAACTGCTATACATATCGATGTGGATATACTTGTAATTGGGCCCTCATCCTTGGTAGCTGCCGGCCCACAAAGCCTCCTTCCAAAAAAAGGTGAAAACGTACAAAAAAATGGCAGAAAAAAATACGATGCTGTAGAAAACATAATAACAAAATACAGGTTTTTGCCTTCACCTCTATCGATTAGCCATTGAATTAATTAACGGGTAACTGCAGGTGATTTATCGCTTGTTATTTCAAAAATCGAATAATACTCGTATGTTTGTAAACAAACCAACAAAATGCTCTTGAAGTATTGAAGGTTGTCTCTAAGTAATGTAGGACATGTACGTTATATTTTTACTATTATTTAGAGGGCGTTAGGCGCCAAGCTTTGTTATTGTACTACTCCGTAAAGTAGATCGCTTGAGGGCCTCAGAGAAAATAATAATACATAATAATATTAAAAAACACATTCCATAAATAGGTACATATATCATTTGACGGTTTGTCTGCTTGATTCGTGTTATGCCTTTTAAGGCATGGAATTCTATATTACATCATAGACGACTGACCAAATATTTACCTAATATTGAAAAATAATTCGGTGATAATATGCATGGTATAACAAAACTCGTAGTACAACCCGAAAACTGGTGAATCTACATCATATTTGGAGTCGAATGTGTAAGATGATTTTTGAATCTAGCTTTAAAAAAATGTTGTTTTCTTCTTTTAAAGCTTTCATAAGTACCGTAGATTATGTAAAGTTGTACGAATTCTTGCAACAACTTATTATTCAGCTTAAATTTTCAATCTTCTGTGGTATTTTATGCAATCATGCATATCGTAAGCGTCATTAAAATTGCGAAAATCTGATACATAACTTGTGAGGTTAATTAAATTAATATTATCCGTAATAGCCTCTTACTTTTGGAGCAATTCACTAATGTCTTCCAATTATATTTAAAATAATTCCATTGAATTAAAATCATTCAATCATTATTGATATCTCAACAGAAAAGCTCTGGAAACGATTTTTTTTATTACCTAGGCGTTAACAGGGCTTATGACCTGTCATTGACTGGGTTTAGACCACTTGATGTATTACAGCATTCCCCATACCGCCAATCATCTGATAATCATTATGTAATTAAATGAAGATGCTCTATGGATTATCTTAAACAAACCAAACTTCTGTATTCTGTATTATTGTCTCAACCTAGATTCAAAAGTCATATTACACATTCAACTCCAAATATGATGTAGATTCACTCGTTTTCGGGTTGTACTACGAGTTTTGTGACTCCATGTAATATGTACATATATTTATCATGCTGCCATACTAATTGTCATTAATAAAAAGATACAACGTACATTAATTTAGTCCTAGCAGAACTTAATGTTTATTAACAACAAATTTCCAATTTGACTCATTCATTTATAAATATAAAAAAATACTATAAGACAAATTGATTAAGACTAGATACAGATCACAATTATTCGGCTATTTATTTATTTTTTGTTTATTTATTTATTACGTTTCACATTTAATATAATCACAATAATAGGATGGCGACTCAATCAGTAGAGACCCATGCCAATGATCTGGCCCCGACTCACTAGATAGTCCGTGTCGAGTCAGGGCATTGTAGTATTATACATAACACATTGTAGTACTGAACATAATTGAATATTTACATAATTAGTATAATAGAACCAAGTTTGGATTTCACAAATTTATAATTTACAAAACAATATTTTTGTATCCCAAATTTAAATAATTACATAGCTATATTTTTGCAGGCATTTTCAATATATACACGACCATTTTGACTTATCAAACTAACGACACCGACCCTGTATTTGGACAAGTCGGTTAATAATTTGGTTTGTGTGTCCATTTGGTTATATATCTTAGGTCCAATAAATGTGAAGTGGCGCTGCGCTATCGTTGTTTTTCTTTTAGGAAGTAAATAATTTATATTTGAGGCAAAGCGAGTGTTCATGTTTTGTTGCGTTCTGCACTTGTCAATACTCCAAAATTTCACTAAGCATGCCTCAACATATAATTGCGGAACTGTAAGTACCTTAGCATCAGCAAATAATTGCTCGGTTGGATATGTATACGGACGTGTCATGATTATTTTCAGTATTAAACTCAAAATCTAGTGTTTTAGCAGAACACATATTGATTACAGTTGCTCGATCACAGATCAGTACCGACTCGGTAATAAGCGACGTGATAACGATTTCTTACCCATGGATGTTTAACGTTTTCGCGATCACAATGGAACACGCGTTAAAAGTTATCGATCGGGATTATTAAACGAGCGCATACTAGTCGCGAGCCATTTCCCGAGATATCTCTTATTCGCACAAATCTTCATTCAATCTTTATTATAATTTAGCCGGTTTTCGGCAAGCCAAATATTGAGAAAAGCAGTCGACATAATAAAAAATCCGACAAGCGCGATGATTTGACGTTTGACGTAAGGCCGCGATATAGCGTAGATCGGCTCCGCTCGGCTCAGATCGTCAATGCTCGGCTCAGCGATCGCGGTATTGAACGGTATGTCATTGTGATCGCTCAAATCGTTAGCACGCACGTGATTAGCACGCTTTTAACTACGTCGATAGTTATCTGTGCTTGAGCTACAGGTATATTATAAATTAATTTACGCTTTGTTTGAAAATGGATACTGCGGATGCTTTTCCACCCCTTTCCAGAATAAGAAATCGATAATCCTTCCATCCTCCCCTTTGTCCAGTCGCTTGAGGGAATCCACTTCTTCGCTGTTCAGTTCGAAGTCAAATATCTCAATATTCTGTTTGATCCTCTCCGGGTTGGAGCTCTTGGGTATGACCACTATGTTCTGCTGCATCAGGAACCTCAGCAACACTTGGGAGGGAGACTTGTCATGGTGACCAGCTACAGCTTGGACTGCGGGGTGCTCCAACAGATTAGCGCAGTTTCGGAGCCTGGAAATATAGATATTGAAATGCAATTATTATCAAAGTTTGATTGCCAACATATAGTGTGTATATGGTGTAGCAAAACTCGACGTGCAAGCGGGAAACCAGGGAATCTACATAATATTTGGAGTCGATTTTTCGACAAGAATTTTTTTATTTATTCGACCCATGGTTTTCGAGAAAATTGAGTACGAAGTTGATTTTTTTTAAATAAATTTTCGTTGTTATCAAATAATAATAACAACTAGACTAGACTGGATCTAGACTTCTTCGGTGTAAGTCTATCAAGAGGTAGACCCGATCCTGTCTTGAGTGTGTCCCCATTATTTATTCTCACTGTCTTGGCTTCACCAATTTAATGTTCTGTCACTTATTTTTATTGCTTGTTATCCCTTTTTTGCTTAACTCTGTATTTTAAAATGGATTTTTCCGTAAACAATAATAAATAAATAATGGATTTAGTCAAATTGAAACTATCCATGAATAAAACAAAATGAAAAACAGCATTTTACTTAATCTGCGGTACTAATGAAAGCTTTTATGAGAAGATAAATTTTAACTCAGATTCATGTCATATTACACATTCGACTCCAAATATGATGTAGATTCACCAGTTTTCGTGTTGTACTATGAGTTTTTTTACACCATGTAGATGTACTTAGATAAGTTGGTTTCGAATTTCTAAAAATGACCTATTGTGAATTAGATTTGTTTTAATCCGTAAGTTGCGATCCGTTTTTTTGTCTCTTTTGAATAGTTAGTAGGTATTATTTGACACTTCTGAACGCAGACAGACCATACTCCCCACGTGACTCGCGGCCGCTTTCCCATACAAACGTATTTCTCGATTTTCTCCCTGGAATTTAACATTAGAACAATGATTTTTTCACACATTTTAGATATCGACCAGATGCGTGTTTGTATCATATTTTTTACAATCATTTCGACGGTCCCAACGTATACTGTCGAATCTGCAAAAAAGCGATTTTCGTTTTATTGTTTTAAACTGTCCAATTTACATAATATTTTCAGGTGCTCAAAAAAATAAAAAATAACGTTCGATTCTAAAAACCCCCAAAATTTAAGAGGAAATATTTTTTTTTTAGACTACCTAAAATATTATGTAAATTGGACAGTTTAAAACAATAAAACGAAAATCGCATTTTTTCAGATTCGACAGTATACGTTGGGACCGTCAATTTATTTATCTCCTTTAACAATTAAAATATTTTAAAAAAATAAGACAATACAAACACGCATCTGTTGCTCGATCACAGATCACTATCGACTCGGTAATAAGCGACGTGATAACGATTTCTTACCCATGGATGTTTAACGTTTTCGCGATCACAATGGAACACGCGTTTAAAGTTATCGATCGGGATTATTACACGAGCGCATCAAGTCGCGAGCCCTTTCCCGAGATATATATTCTTCGCACATATCTTCATTCAATCTTTTTCGAGTGCCGTATTGCATTTAGCCGGCGTTCAGCAAGCCAAATATTGAGAAAAGCAGTCGACATAATAAACAATCCGACATGCGCGTTGATTTGACGTTTGACGTCTGGCCGCGATATCGCGTGCCGAGCATTCCCGAGCGTTGCTTCGGCAATGATCGGCTCGGGGAACGTGGTATGAACGAATGTTTATTGTGATCGGTCAAATAGTTAGCGTTAACACGTGGTTAGCACGTTTTTAACTACGTCGATAGTTATCTGTGATTGAGCTACTGGTCGACATCTAAAATGTGTGAAAAAATCATCGCTCTAATGTTGAATTCCAGGGAGAAAATCCAGGAATACGTTTGTATGGAAAGCGGCCGCGAGTCACGTGGTGGAGAACGCTCTCAAACTTCGTACCCGTAATTTATACTTGGTAGCAAAGTGTGCCTGCGCCCCAGGGCTCCCCAGGGGGCTGTAGGCCGTCACGACGATGTGCTTCCCCTCGCAGAACGCCCTCAGCTCGGGCTGCTGCAGGTAGGCGTGGCACTCCACCTGCAGGACCTGGGGCTTCACTGTAGCGGCGTCGTATATGGCCTGAATCTGACACTCGTTGAAGTTGGATAGCCCAATGTTCTTGGTCAGACCCATCTCCTTGACTGCTTCCATTGCCTGTAAATAATATTGATTTAACAACATTTTTTAAATTAATACAAATACTTGTAGACAAATTACAGGATTATACCCATACTATGCTGATATCAGATATTATTGATATCCCAGCAGAGACAGAGAAACTCTGGAAACGGAAGTAAAAATAAAATGCTTTTCAATTTTCTCAACAGATGACACCAGCATAGAAAAATTCTGTAAAGCGGAACGACGAAGACGATTTCAATATATAGTAGTTCCAAAATTTGCCATATATATGGTTATCAGATGATGGGCGGAATGGGGAATGTTGCAGTACGTCAAGCGGCCACTTAACCAGCTAATGACATGTCGTAAAGCCCTGTAAACGCCTAGATAACCCACATTCGATTCCAGAGTTTCTATGTCTCTGTTAATATATCAATAATATTGATTTAGATCACTAGGTACTACTACTTTCTAAATTTTATATCTCTACAGAGATGAAGAGGATTTTTAGCGTTTACAGGGCTTATGACCTGTCATTGGCTGGGTTAAGTGGCCACTTGACTTACTACAACATCCCCCATTCCGCTTATTAGCGAATATCCACACCATGTAACATCATACCTTGGGCTGGTACTGAAGCGTAAGACTGGTCATCCTAATACCTTCATAGTTGTAATAAAATGATCCAGATATTGACCCATTGGGTGCGGATAAGGGAGAGGGGTAGTAAGTAGGATACTACCTACTACTACTCTCCTTTATCCGCACCCAATGGTGCATATGTCACTGCATTGGTACACCAAGTGAACTGATTTTTTATAATTTGTAGAATGAAAGCAAGATGATTAGTCTCACGCTTCAGCGCCTGTCTAAGGTATCACATATGAAATATTTATTTAGTTATTAATTTGTTATATACGTGGAGTGACAAAACTCGTAGTACAACACGAAATCTGGTGAATCTACATCATATTTGGAGTCAAATGTATAATTATGACTTTTGAATCTGAGCTTAAATTCTTTTTATTCTCGTAAAAGCTTTCATATTAAGTACCGTAGATTAAGTAAAACTGTACGAATTCTTATTAAAATGCGGTTTTTATTTTGTTTTCTTCATGGATAGTATTAATTTGACTAAATAAATTATTATTGATATCTCAACAGAGACAGAGAAGCTCTGGAAACGAATGTGGGTTATCTAGGCGTTTACAGGGCTTATGACCTGTCATTGGCTGGGTTAAGTGGCCACTTGATGTACTACAACATTCCCCATTCCGCCCATCATCTGACAAACATGTATGACAAATTTTTGAAACTTGTATATATCCTAAGTGTACAGAAGAATCCACCTGCGAGTTGTGTTTTCGACAGATTTTAAATATTTTTAATATTTTTTCCCTATAGTGACATCTATTGAGGATATAGTTTAAGCATTTTTTTTGGGCGATCTAACTTTATTGGTGTAGGTAAGGTTCGAATCCGAACTTGATTACTTACTAGAAGACGTCTGGAGACGTCTGGAGAAAAAATCTACTTCTTACTCTCCATTTCCTCGAAAATTATGGGTCAAATATAAAAACTTTACTCCACAAATTCGACTCCAAATATTATGTAGATTCACCTGTTTCCTTCCCGCTTGTACATCGAGTTTTGTTACATGGTGTATGATGATTTTACCTTCCATATTTCAATATGATCTGTTTTAAGATCCAATTCAAAGTCCCCATTTTCGTGAATTTTAGGAGTCATTGTCTCTTCATTATTTTCAAATCCGAATGGTACGTGGATGAGGTAGAGATCTACATAAGACAAGTTTAGTTTCTTCAGGGATAGCCTCAAGAATTTTTCTACATCTGACGCTCTGTTCCCAATGTGAGGAAGCTGTGAAAATATACCCATATTAATTTGGCGTTCATTATACATGGTGTAACAAAACTCGTAGTACAACCCGAAATCTGGTGACTTTTTAATCTGAGCTTGAAAAAAAAATAAAAAATTTTTTTACAAAAGTTTTTACAAGTATGGCAGATTAAGTGAAATTGCTCAAATTCTTATTAAAACGCGTTTTTAAATTTTGTTTTCTTTATGGATAGTATTAATTTCACTACATACATGAGATTTGATAACAATTTGCAAAAAAAATCGTACTCAATTTTCTCTAAAACTAAGGGTCAAATAAAAAAAATTATCCAAAAAATCGACTCCAAATATTATGTAGATTCACTGGTTTCCCGCTTGTACATCGGGTTTTGTTACAACCTGTATAAATGTTAAATGCATCATGAATACTTTACTGCACTTATGCGCGCTTTACACGGGACCGAAAACTGTACAGTTTCTTCTTCAGAAAACTGTAGTCTGTCAAAAGACAGGCTTCTTTCCTTTATCCGTACCTAATGGTACGTAGGGCACTGCATCGGTACAAGTGTATCTTGATCACTTTATTACATGAAGACAAGATGATCAGTCATATGCTTCAGTACCAGTCCAAGATATCACACAAATAAAATATTTAATTATTACTTTTGTTGTAATGAATAGTTCACTTCTCTCTCCCTTTTTTTCTTCTAACCATAAATTCAATGCACGTCCAATAGCTTCTTCATTATTGTAATTAAAAGCTGTATCTATTAGCCTATATCCCAAATTTAAAGCATTTATAACCGCTGATTCGATTTCTTCTGGTTTGGCCTGGAATGAAACAATATGGATAATCCAACAAAATTCACTCATAATGCAAAGTACGAAGTATAGACCACAGATTGATAATAAATATTAATCAATAACCTAACTGTCAGGTCAGCCAAACGTCTCGCCGACCCGACCGTTCAATATTCCATACATTTTTCGCTTTATACGGGACAGTTGGCAAACTGCACAAGAAAACTGCACAGTTACTGTCCCGTATAAAGTGCGCTTATTATAGAACCTACTGCAACTTAAGGAAGTGTTCAGTCGATATAAATCATTTCTGCTCAGTTACAGATTTCTGCAACTTTCAACTTCGGTCAAAAATGGAAGACTGAAGCAGCACGAAGTGACACTTTACAACAGTATCATACATATTATATGTTTACAACTACTTTGGTCTTCTATCTGTCAACTTTGCAAGATACAAGTACAAACTTAAAATATATTTCCAGCAATATTTATTTCATTAATATATTTACCTGCCATGTTCCTAGTCCTACAAATGGTATTTCTGCTTTCGTTTCACTCAAAGTCACAGTTTTCATTATGAAACAAGAAAATAAGACTTGAAAGCTTTGAAATATTATGATAATTGGCAAGAACTCAAGATGAAAATGCTATTTATAGAAATGTTTACTTGTAAGTCGATAAACATAATAAACGTCAACAGACAATTTTTCAATGAATACTAGTTCAAATAAACCGAGTATTTTTACTTTGATCTTGTAGGAATCACTATAATAATATTTGATAGGAGGTGGTGATATTTCTCTTTTTGTTGTGTTTTTTTTTAAATTTTAAATTCCCGCAAGTATAGATTATGATAATGTTGCCATTTTTAACGAAAAGGCCAAGTGATCGGCGATCATTTAGTTGAAATCAAACGCAGCCTAAAAGCTCTCATGGTCATCATTGGTGCTAAAAAAATATCTCTGGTTTTGAACTGTCAGTTTGAAAGCCGACGAAAACAACTATAAAGTCAACTTTACTATCAAATACCAAATGTTTCGGCTGATTGACTCACGCCGCACATTTTGCTTTTGAAAATGTTTAACAAATAGTGTAATTTTGTTTAGTGGCGTCTGAAATAAATCGCTTACGCATCGAATTTTTATCATGGAACGGAATAAAGCTCCGTCGGGGAGAGGTGGTAAAAACAAAATAACCCAATATCCTACCGACTTGTTTGCATTGGGTTCCAAATCAACAGGCGCGTTGAATAGAGATGCCGAAGCCAAAAGATCCATGCACAGCAAACCTTCAACAAGCGGTAAATATAATTTA
Organism: Micrasema minimum; assembly: GCA_022494985.1. Taxonomy (NCBI): domain Eukaryota; kingdom Metazoa; phylum Arthropoda; class Insecta; order Trichoptera; family Brachycentridae; genus Micrasema; species Micrasema minimum. The sequence continues at coordinate 63,834 of JAGVSP010002296.1, read as the reverse complement.
TTCAACTTAAATAAACATAACCTAAACAATTAATTTGGTACCCTTAATCTAATTTTAATAAAGAAGTACATTTTACTTGTTTTCTCTAGATATACAAACCACACAAAGGCTAACATGTCTTTCTATACTGCAAAAAGCGGCTAAATTACATAAATATAAGACTTTGGAGTGCCATTATGAAGAGTTTTCTATGCTCTATCAACAGGTACCGCCAAGCGATACAATGATAAACAAGTTAATGCCCTTTTCAATATGACAAAAGTAAAATATTTAGCTTGCGATAGTTGTAGTATAGGGACATCAATATTTTATATGACTGGTGGGGGCTTGAATGACATGAGTCCATGCATTTGGCAGTGGCAGGACGAGTTGTAATCTATAATGTTTTGTGCAATGCTCTTGAATCAATTTATTACAATAACAACGCTATAAGAGACCATCCAAAATTATTGTTATTAATATTTCTTTCTAAAATCGTCTTCATACTTAGATTACACAAAGAACATCATAGTATATAAGCCTAGACAATGCCACTTGATGAAATATAAACCTTATACATCATAAGCAAGGTAAAAAATAAATTTAACACCCATCTTAAAAAAAAAAGTATATAAGCTTAAATTGAGTTTACACCTGTGTTGTGGTCACTACCATGCTGCTAGGTCGCGGGTTCAATTCCCGTAAGGATCAACATGAAATATTGTATAATTAACATTTTGATTGTGTCCAAATACTTAGCAATTTTCTCAATGGATGACAGATAGTTTTCACATGAACATGACACTGAAGTGTAAGACTAATCATCTTACCGTCATTTAATAAATTGTTCTAAACATACTGCACTAGTGTAACTTCTACCTGGGTAGATGCGGTGATAGAATGAAAATCATCTTCTTAACAACATTTTGAATGTGTACAAATACTTGTAGACAAATTACTGGATTATACCCATGCTGGGCTAATATCAGATATTATTGATATCCCAACAGAGACAGAGAAACTCTGGGAACGAATGTGGATTATCTAGGCGTTTACAGGGCTTATGACCTGTCATTGGCTAGGTTAAGTGACCACTTGATGTATTACAACATTCCCATTCCGCCCATTATCTGATAACCATTATGACAAATTTTTTAAACTTCTATATATTGATCTCGCGTTCGTAAGATCACATTACAAGTGATTTTCTCACTGGTGACATCTGTTGAGAGGTCACAAGCCCTGTAAACGCCTAGATAATCCACATTCGTTTCCAGAGTTTCTCTGTCTCTGTTAGGATATCGATAATATCTAAAATCATCTCCACTTACGTTGAGAAATCACAATAACTAATTTCATTTCATTTCAGCATCAACGGATAGAAAAAGAGAGGGCGTTGCAGCAAATGTCCCACCAACTAAAAAGCCTAAGCTCGGGTCATACAGCGGATCTCCGGGGGAGTCCAGCACGGCTCTGGATGTGGACCCCATGGATCTGGTCCCTTCAGTACTGGCGGCATATGACAGCCACAATACAGACAAATATGTAACAATTCTTTCATTGTATTATACAATTAACAATTATAATATGTATCCTATTTGACTGGGGCGAACAAAACGCCAACTGCATAAGTTTCTCGAGGCTGGAACTGATTGATTTATTCATTATTTCCATTTATTAACGATGCTTGTAATTTCATCTTGTAATTTGTTTAAAATTTCATGTTAATATTTCATGTGTGATACCTCGGACTGGTTCTGAAACGTAAGACTGATCATCTTACCTTCATAATGATCAAGATACACTGCACTTGGTGTACCAAGGTACACCCTTGGTATCTTCTGTCATCTGGCGAAGGCGTTCCGGCTGGCTGGGCCATATACTACGTATGCCCGAGAGCTTAACCATGCTTGCCTATTTTACAAGGCATCAGGTTCTCGGTGTCCCGGTCGTCCACTGTTGACAATTCGTCGGCAGTTTGCGTCAGAGCTGCGGGACGTGGACTTGACTTGGGAGTATGCACGGGAGCTGGCGGCCGACTGCTTTGCCTGGAGGCAGTTCGTAGAATCCATATATGCTCCACATAGGGAGCGGATATGGTTTGATGATGATTATGGTGGTGTACCAAAGCAGTGCCTTATGCACCACTAGGTGCGGATAAGGGAAAGTAGTAGTAGTTGTTGTTGCATAGGGGCTACAAAGAAAGCCCCACCCTTTCCCTAGACTGCTTTAAAGACTGTTGAGTCTTTTTTCAGTCCAGCCAACTCTACCGATTTTTTCAACAAGCTAAACTGCGATTTTAAGATTGTTAGTGTGATAAAAATATGGATGAATTTACGTTGTGTACGCAAACAAATGCTTTCATTGTACCCCTACCACTGTCTCGGCTTATGTATTATAATTGTCATTGTTTCCATCACTCAAACCAACCAGAGTCGGTCCAAATTAACAGAAGTAGGGTATGTTAGTTTCTACCCCGATCATTATTTATTAGTAATTACAACCACCCGTGTGGAGACCGGTATCCCGCCTCGCCAGGCCCCCCATCCCAGACATCCACCCGTGCATCCGCGGTTAGGGTCTCAATGGAGGGATGATTAGGGAAAAGAGGGGAGGGGACAGTTGTAAAGGTGCTATGTAGTACGATTTAAAAGAAAAAAACATGTGTGCAGTTCACACCAGGTAGAAGTGAAACCTTAATAAAACTAAGCTGATAGAGAATGAGATAAATGCAGTATCAGGAGTTGGATAATTATAGGATTTATTTACTATAAATATTGGTACCCATTGGCGGAAACTGTGTTCTATCTCATTCTCTCGCAGGCTAAATCCCATATATCTATATGTTTGTCTCTTTTTAAAGTCGCTTTTTCGTTTCATAGAGTTTCGAATCACTCCCAACGATTCTAAAGAAGTTTTCACTTCAAAAATGGTGAAATTACTCATTAGTCAATTTTAAATTTCCCTTCCAGGTGGGTCTTCTCTCCGGCGCCGTACGGCTGCTCAAGTCGCAGCGGTGGAAGCCGGATCCGGCGCTGTCCCACGGGCTGATCTACCTGGCCAAGATGCGGCCCGCCATGTTTGGCAACGAGGCCGTGATGCAGGGCCTCTGCGGCTTGCTCAAGCGGGAGCAGGGCACGGCCTTCAAGAGCAAGGGCAACCCGCTCGTGTTCGTGCTGGCCTGCAGCCTGCTGTACGCCGGCCACAAGGACAGCAAGAGCTGGCCGGATGCATTTATAAAGGTCGGCTATATCCAAGGATGACAAATTGTGCGAGGAAACCTAACCTCACCTAACCTAACCTAACCTAACCTAACCTCACCTAACCTAACCTAACCAAACCCAACCCAAACAACTTTCCCAAATAAAAACATGATGTACAATGCTCCATCCCTATAAAGTCTGTTTATCCACTCAAGACTATCAGTCATAACATCCCAGTTGGGTGATATTCACGTGCCATGCGTTCGAAATTAGGTCACAGTAAGCGCCCATTGTGTGCGGATCTATGTGCACTAAAACATAGGTTTCCTAAAAAAATATTTCTGTTTATTAAGCGTGATTTTTTTTACATTCGGTGTCGGAATATCAGAGAAAACCGATGTCATCCCATTTAAATATAATGCATTCAAAGTAATTCACAATGTACATTTAAATGCTATTTTTCTGTTAATCAGAATAAAAATTAATCACTAAAATAAAATTAAAATGATGTTGAAAACTAGGAATCCTACCCTAATGCAAGTGTTCGCCAGTTCGCCAGTTTGCATTATACAGGGTTAATTTTTAGTCAGTTAACAAAAAAAAAACACTTAATTCAGTATCGTCAATAGAACCCATTTCAATAAAAAAACATGTACTCTCTCAAATAAAAAAAAAAGAAATGTGTACCCAAATGATTCCACAGAAAGAGTAGACGACTTGGTCACCCTAGGCGGAGCGTCCCCCCCCCTTCCCCCCTCTCCTTGGCGGGACTGCGCGAGCGGCGCGCTCATCCGCCCTGCGCGCACTCCCCCGTCGCACTTACCCTTATGCGCCGCGCATGAACTCAGATGACCAGCTGTGAGTAGGGTGTGCGTAATTTGTAAAAATTATTAGGAATAAAAATAATAAATCGTAAAAATAAAAAGTACATGTTTTTTTATTGAAATGGGTTCTATTAACGATACTGAATTCAGGTTTTTTTTTTGTTAACTGACTAAAAATTAACCCTGTATTATGTGAACAAAATATACACCTTAGATAAACTCATTTATAACATAATTTTTGCAATTTTTTATGTAAAATTAAATATTTTGTTGCTATCAATAACTTACTTGTGATAAGATTCACTATGCTATTTTTAAAAAATATTAATGAATTTTTGCATATTTTTAAGAAACAGTTGACCATCTTAATAATTATCAAGAGCCCTTCTCACACGCTCTGATTGGTTGGGGAAACACCAGCTTCTAGTAAAAGCTTTCATGAGTTTATATATATTTGTAGGTTTACATTGAAGACGCCCTAAACGAGCGCTGGTGGGTGGACTGTACATGGTGCAAGTGTTTTGTAGATAACATCGTCACGGCTTTCCTCACCACCATACCCCCGAGCCACCTAATGCCCCACTATATACGGGACAGTTTACTACACAGTTTCCTGTGCAGTCTGAAAACTGTCCCGTATAAACTAAAACTGGATGAAAACTGTGTGCTAGTGTCAGATTCTCACTGTGCGCTAATTCCACAAATTTTTTCACACAGTTTCGGCGCGCGCATCACCCGCGGCGATTACTACAGTATAATACGTAGAATATTCAATAGTATTGGTAAGATCTGCAAAAATCGATAAGATAGGCAACGATAGAGATTAATTAGTATGGCAACATTTATGGGAGTCTGACTGTGTATGGTACGACTGTCGCATTCTGCGCATGCCTACAGACACAGTAAACTGTGCCGTGTAAAGGTAAAATTCACACGGTGCAGTTTTTATTGGTCAGAAAAACGGTACATGAAACTGTGTAGTTTTCTGAACAAGAAACTGCACAGTAAACTGTCCCGTATAAAGTGGGCTTTATTATAATTTTTCTCCTGTTGAAAATATTTTGATGCCTCTGTTACCAATACATTGCAGGAACATTATCCCCTTCTGGATCCCCTCTGCTTGGCTCTAATGAAGATGAAAGTGACCTTACTGAGATGGAGTTCACGTTTTCCCAAGGTACTATTATCAAATATCTGCGTAGATTTACATGGTTGTTATTTTATTTTTTTAATTCTCTGTACATATACAGAACAGTCACAGGTGTGAATGTTCCAGTTACATATATACAGATAACAATGACATTTATTACAAAATTATTGAATATTTACAATAAATAATAAGCTGTATAATTATGCACATAAAAATACCTAAGAAAAAGAATTAATAAGAAGACAAAATAACAATATTAACTTAGAGAGAGATAAAAAAGAACTTAAGACTAAGACATTAAAAAAAAAAATCAATACAAAATAACAAAAAAGAAAAATATATGCATACATATCCCTAATAGTACCATTATTTTAAAGAAAAGAAAAACACTTTAAAAAATATATAGGTAGGGATATTTAAAAAAAAATTACTTGCAAAAACTATATTAAAAAAAAAAAATAAAATATACATATACGATACATATTTATATAATAATACATATTAACAATAATAAATTATCTTTGATGTAAGAAATATTTTTTACTATATTATTATGTATCTACAATAATAGTTCTAGATATTATGTAGTTTTAAAATAAGTTGGATTATTTACAAAAATATCAATTTTATTACATTCAATTTTATTATACAATCTACACATGCGCTATAAGGGTCGAAATATGCAATATTCTTAGCAAGAAAAAAAAAAATAATCTATGGCATCTTAATCGTGCATTTGGTACATTAATTTGCAATGAAGATTTTACATGCATTTTACAATACATGACGTTTTACAGTTGATTACTGATTTTGCTTTGTTTAAAAATGGCCCCTGAATTCGTGATCGATACGTCGGAAAGAGTAAATTTAACTTGGGTTCACCCAACAAACGTAGTGAATGGTGCATTCCACTATTATGTATTATTTTATTTTGAATTGTTCTTTATCTTGTACTATTTTTTGACAGATATAGAGAGAGTTATGAGGCAGTGGAAGCCACAGTACTCGAAGCCATAAAGGAGCAATTGGGTAGACGAGCAGCGCCAGACTCATATGGGAAAGGATTTTTGAAGTTATTAGCGGCTACGTGTGGATCTCCAGAGGTAAATTATCATTTTACAAAATTTACTTTTTTGGTCTACCACCGAAAGTGGATGTCGGCAACACAAAGCCCACAACCACAGAATAATTAACCAGAAAAACATTATCTGTAACAATTTGAACTCTCAACAGAGACGCTGAGAAGTTTGGAAGGGAATATGGATATCTAGGCGTTTGCAGGACTTATGACCTGTCATTGGCTGGGTTAAAGTGGCCACTTGATGTATTACAACATTCCCCATTTCACCTAGTATTTGATATCCATATCTGCCAATATACAGTAAAATGGCGCGACGCTTCACATGTGAACACTCTCTGTCATCCATTGAGAAAATTGTCTAAGCATTTTAGCAGAAACCTTTATGATTGCAAGTGAGATTCTTACCGAATTATATATCACCTACTAGGAAACGCCTGAAGATGAATCTTCATTTGTTATGCTTATAACTTTTACCAGCTAATTTTTAAAACAACACATTTGAGTGTGTCCAAATGGACTTGTAGACAAAAACTGGAATTTCACCCATTACGGGCTAATAATTACAATTTGACATCTCAACAGAGACGAGAAGTATGCTTTAATGGACGTCATCCGTAGATCAAATAAATGAATAAAAGTGTTTATTCTGTTGTGTTTCTAGATCCGCATGATAGCAGCCGCCCGGCTGGAGCTGTGGCTGCACTCAGGCAAGCTGTGGCGCCCGGCCCAGGAGCTGCTGGCCCACGTGGCCATCAATATCTCGGGGACCGCAGCGCGAGATCAGGAGGTCCTCGCTCAACTCGTGAAGATGAGGCTGAAGACAAAGCCCCTAGTCAATGCCTACCTTAGCTGCTTGAGGTATCGAATTAATACATTCTAGGTTTCATCATCATTACTGGTGCTACAACTCGTTGAGAGTCCTGATGCCTTCACGAAACATCCCCACTTGCATCTCAAGAATGCAGTTCTCTCTCTACTATCTTAATTTAGGTCAGCGAATATTTCTTTGTGTGCCAGGAGAGTGACCTGTTAATGAAATGTGGAAAAGTCGAATGTGATGGCATCTACAACGAGCTCTCCAACGTGAGGAACCCAAACCATCCAGGCACAACCCCAGGCGGTGCCACAAGCCATGGCTGAAACATTCCAGGTAACAATACTGTCGGAATTTCTGGCTACATGACTTCATTAAACCAATTATCTAGTGGTGGTTCTTCATCTTCATTTTAAATTCTGTCATCAGTGTAAAAACCCGCTCTGAAGTCCAGCATTGCGGAGTCGGTATGTACACCATATTCTCAGCTTAAACTGTAAAACTCGTGGAAATTTTCCAGGAGAAGACTTGTTCTTTTGTTGTTATTTCATTTATTTTAATTTTATTTATTAAAAATCCATTTTAAATACATAGTTAAGCATAAAAGGGATAACAAGCAGTAAAAATAAGTGACAGAACATTAAATTGGTGAAGCCTAGATAGTTGGAATAAAATGTGGACACACTCAAGACAGGATCGGGTCTACTTCAGTGAATGTTTAAATCTTGATAGACTTACACCGAAGAAGACCAGATCCCAGAGAGACAATGGGGCATGAAAACCGTAGTTAGTTTTGTGGTGACTTCATTATTGCTCAACCTACGGACTGGAATACAGAAAGTCACTTGAGTCAGTAAAAATGGTGCATCTATCATGCCATTTAGCAATTTAAATATGAAAACGGAATCAATGTTAGATCTACGCTTTTGAAGAATAGAGATTCTCAACATTGACTCCATATCTTCATAGGTGTAATCATCTCTCCCCAGACCAAGTAAACAACAAGTGTGTCCGCCTCGTGGTGTAGCGGTAGTTCGTTAGGCTGCCATGCATGGGGTCGCGGGCTCAATTCCCGATGTGAAATATTGATTTAACTAACTAACTAACCATCACGCCATTTCTCCGAAGGGGTAGGCAGAGAGGATAGAACGCCACACCACTCTGTCCTGGCATACTTCTCTTGCTTCCTCCACATTCATACATCTTCTCATGAACTGCCAATTTAGCCTCTTTTGATAAGCATTTATTAGATACGACCGACTTTAAGGCACCATTAACTCTGTTACCGGCACTAACCCTCCTTTCAATGTCCTTGTCCATATTTCCATCACTATTGAACATGCTTCCCAGATATACAAATTCTTCCACCTGTTTCAAGCTATCGCCATTTACTACAATCTTACACTTAGTCATATTTTCATTTCTTTCAAAAACCATCACATTCGACTTTTCCACATTCATTAACAGATCACTCTGTGAATGTGAATGCACACAATATTGATTTGAATGTGATTTTCACATAAAAATGTTTAATATGTGACATCTTAGACTGGCGCTATTATCGAAGTGTATTATCAAGATTCACTGCACTTGGTGTACCGATAAAAAACATGGTGATTTTCTAATTTAGGAGCTGCTAATGCGGCCGGGACGAGTACCTCCGCCCCCTGAGGGCCGACCGCGAGGCGGTGCGGGCCGGGCGCGCGGAGGGTGCCCCCGCGCTGCTCGCGCTGTGCCGCGGGTTGGCGGCTGCGCCCTCCAAGGAGCCCCCGCCCGAGTGCCGCGAGAGGATGTTCCACGCCATCGCTGACCTGTTTGGGCTGTGCATCCTGCTGACCGCCTCGCACGCTAAGCACCTGCCGGACTATAGGATGCAGGTCAGTGCGGTCCTATCTTATTTTATTTTATTTTAATAATATCCACGCCCAAAGTGCTTTTACATTACATAATTCAAATATTATAATAATAAAAAAAAAAAATTAAAAAAATAGGTAGCCACACATTCTGGTATAACATATTCAATATTTGTGAAATTTTAAATAAATAAAATGTAGATTGCTTAGAACTTTAAATAATAAATAAGTAAAATTTAAAATAAATAAGTAATATCCAAAATAAATTAAATATAAATTGCTTCAAAAATTTTAATCTAAAATAAATAAGTGAAATTTGAAATAAATAGTATGAAAATTGCTTTAATTTTTTTAATTGAAAATGAATAAGTAAAATTTATAGTAAATAAATAAAATTAAAAATTAATAAGTAAAATTTAAAATAAATTAAATGTGAATTGCTATAAATTTTAAAATTTATAATAAATATGTAAAATTTAAAATCAATAAAATGAAAATTGCTATATATAAATTTGAATTTTAGATAAATAAGTAAAATTTAAAATAAATAAGTAAAATTTAAAATAAATTAAATGTTAATTGCTTTAAACAATGTAAATTGCATTGAGAAATGACGAATCATGAATAAGTAAATCATCAATAAATAAATAGGTTAAATTTAAAATAAATAAAATGTAAATTGCTTTGAAAAATTAACATTAAGAAATGACAAATCATCAATCCTAATCATAAAATCTTATGTTCTTAATTCTGAAGATTTTACCTCCTGATACCTGCCCATAGTTCTTCCTTCTACTCCAAGTCCTTTACAGCGTGCGGCTTGACTATGGAATCAGCTCTGATGCTATAAAGGAAGCCGTAACAGTCACCTCTTAAAAAACAAAAAACATTTCCTCTAATTTTATTCCTATTTTTACCTCCCTTCTATCCTAGGCAGACATTGAGTGTGATAATATATGTATGTATTGAAAAGTGTTTCTTTCTGTTATTGCGCTTACGTTAAAATTATTATAGTTAGTTTATTTGTTGGTTTGAATAAATTGACAACTAGGCAATAAACCCTCTAATAATGTACGCCACTGCATATACTAAAAGCTAAATAAAATAAAGTAAGATTTTGATAATCCTAACGCTTTACTTTATGTGAAAAGTTTAAACATTTGGACACAGTAGTAGAAGTAGACTACAATAATAAGTACAAGATTCGGATTACTTTATGTGAAAAGTTTAACATTTTGGACACAATAGTAGAAGTAGACTACAATAATAAGTACAAGATTCGGACTAACACAGAGTGTTGTTAATTCTTGATTTTTATATTATTTGTTTCAGATTTCTTCGATACAATGTGATGGCGTGTGGTGGCTATATGAATCTGCGGTGACACTCTATAGACCTCAACCCCAAGAATATATACTCGCTTTACACAAGGTAATAGTCTTTTTTTAAATTCCTAAGTCTTATTTTATTTTTTATTATGGAAATTCCAGAATTTCTAACCCTTCGCGAAGATCTCTAGAATTATTTTTTATTATTATTATTTTATTAATTATTTAAATTTTATTAATAAACATGTTTTATAAACAATACATAAATGTATTTATTGTTCCCGCAAAGCCGGGGCTTGTCTGCGGGTTACATTACATATTAATACTTTTTTTTTTTTCCTCTTATTTTATTACACAATTAGTATCTAACATTATAAGTATATTCTTATTTTAAGTAGGTAGCGTTGCAACAATCACTGTGTGCCCTTTAAGAGGGTCTTAATGTTTTTTTAAAATCTAATAATATTTTTTTCTTCATAAATACTTTTGGGAGCTGATTAAATAAATCTGGAATAACACACGCCAATGTTCTTTTCCCGTAATAGTTTACCTGCCGAGGCTGCCTCAGCCGCTGTGCCGAAACTAATTGTGTCTCAATCGGGTGTGATATTTTTATTTTGTGCCCATCGTCAAGGAAATGATCTGTCATTATTTTATATTTGCATAGATTTTCCACAGAAAAGACGTTGACATAGTTAAATAATATATTGTGATTATCTTTTGCTTTTGAACACAATTCATTTGTAAATCATTATTTTTGTGCATTCACAGAAAATACGGTTGTACAAGCCAATCTTGTCCACCTCGTAGCATAGTGGTAGCGCATTTGGCTGCCGCGCATGAGGCCACGGTTCAATTCTTGTAGGAGGATGAAATATTTTTTTACATGTGATTTTCATATTGATATTTCACGTGTGATACGTTGGACCGGTACTGAAACGTAAGACTGATCATATTACCTTCATGTAATAAAATGATCAAGAATCACTGCACTCAGTGTACCGATGCAGTGCCCTATGCACCATTATGGTTTTAATTCTGACTATGTATATTATATAGCCACCCTAAGAGTAATGCCATGTTCCTAATGGCTCTCATTAGGGGTATGTTACTAGTTAATAAAGAATGACCTTATTTATTATGGAGAACGGAGATATAGGTCGAAAATGGGGTCAAATGTCAGAGTTGTGGAAATACCGTTACAAGGAACGCATCTTTAGTAGTATTCCCTTTGGCCGTCAGGCATAATGAAACAAGGCAACTTCAAATTCTTACTTGTAAATTATTAAAGAGACGTCATCTGTCGTTATCCAAACTTTGGAAAATCTTTGATCTGTCAAAATTGCACGTAAATAAAATATATAAGAATAACGAAGCGCAAAGAAGTATTTTACTCAGATATTGCTAAATAATTTAAATAAGCTACATCTATAATAAGCTACAGCTACAGGTTTTAGTACCGATCCGTAATCAGCGCACAAAATTTGGAGAGCGCGCTTTTGCGGGTGAGGGCCCTGTGGCTTGGAAATGCTATCCCACCAGAAGTGCGCAACTGTGAGAGTGAAGTGATGTTTCGAAAGAAACTTAAGACCTATATGTTCTCTAAATCTTTTGATTAATTTTGATAATGGTATTTTCTACTCAGAAATTGAGTTTTCACTCACTTTAAATTTGCCGAGCCGTTAAATTCAATAGTTGGAGGGAAAATAGTACTATTTTACAAGGACAACACTTTACTGAGTTGCCATACTTCTAATATTCTCCTAGTCTGATTTTGCTACATTAAAAATGTTTCAATACACTATGGGTTTATTTTCTTTATTTTTAGATCATGTTTCTGGAAAATATTGAGACGTATTGCAAGCTGGACAAATGGCCAACGGATTCAGAACGAACTGCCATCTACAGAGTTAGCAGCGAAGTTCCATTGGTTCAAAACACTCTCATAGGAATTTTGTTTATTGGACTTTCAAAGGTAAGTAACCGCTGTGGTGTCAGACTTTACTATATCTCTTCCAAGCGTTTTTTTTTTACTTTTGACGCATGGGTGCGTTATAAAGTTCCGTAATTATTGACAGGCAACCATAGACCGAAAAATGCAATACTTCATGTTTTTTTCTTTACGATAGTGAAGCACATGTTCTTTAGCTCCGATATTTATCGATATCGATGTTTATTGAGCCTACTTATGCAACGAGGATTATTTAAGTTGATTTTTTCCATGAAAAAATATAAAATGTGATTTAAATTAAAACCTATTTGGTTTTTTTTTCTTTGTTTGTCGCGACACAGAATTTCTCAATTTACATTACGACAATAAAATAGTCCTATGCATATTTGGTTTTCTGTAGCTCCTGCACCCGATGACAAACTCCAATTAAGGAGTTTTCGGGACTGTATTTAAGTTTCTTTTGTAAAGAAATTATGTATTTTTTGTAATATTTTTTATTGAGACTGTTAAAAAAAAAAGTTTTACGACAGCGCTTTCGTAATATAAACGTCTGGGTATGTTTATAAACTACAAAATGTTGAGCAAAAATAAAATATAAATGTGTTAAATTGATTAAAACTTCTTCATAAATAAAGTCAATTTTTATGAGAAATCGATTCGGTAACGCATTAGGACTGTGTTATATAGTGAAAATGCATCTGTATTTCATAACAACATGAAGTTGTCCATCATTCAGCAATTCCCTGCATAATACCAACACAATAGAAACTCAACTTGACTCTTGCAAGTCAAGATGCCAACCCAAAAATAATTAGGAATAATAGACCGCGATTTTGACCCCACTTCCGGTCCGGACTTCCGCCCAGCCCAGGCCAGCAGAGACGCGTGCCCAATGCCGTCTCGACAAAAAGTCACGTTTAAAATCACCCGAAACTAACGATCCCGCTTGTAAGGCCCGTAAAACAAAGCCTGATAGACTCGTGTGTGAGTGTGCCTAAAAATTGCCTTTCCCCGCGCGAAAAACCGAATATTAGTCAATCCACGCGCCGCGCCGCTACAAAGGCGCCCGGGATGTAATCCTTTCGCCCTGGTGACATCCTGGCTCCAGAAGCATCGGCCCGCCGGCCGCCAGCACGTTTCGATCTCAACCACCCGCAGCGCCGAGTATTTTCTTTTGGCAGCGGGCCCCCCAACCACCAACCACCAGCAACCAGTCGTAGTTCATCTACGCCCAAACCATCGTATCAAGTAAGGCTTTACCGGGCGTTCAGCCCCCATCTCCTCCTACCCCGTTGTCTCAACCACCCCGCGGAGCGCGTGGCGCTCCGAGCTGCTTCATCACCAGCGCACCCCAGGATGCGCTGGCCCCGCCGTCCCCTTTCACCCTGTCTCTTCAACCCCCGCGGAGCGCGTGGCGCTCCGAGCTGCGTCGTCTCCAGCGCTTCCAGGAGGCGAGGCCCCGCCGCCAGGCCCCGTCGTCCCCTACGCTCCAGCGCCGGCCCCGGCTCCATCAACGGATAGCCTAGTTAGAGTGGTAACCCTTCCCTTCTCCCGTCCGTAGTGATGTAGAGGTGGGAACGTTTGATATTAACCGAGCGTTAATGAAATAAATAGCCGAGAGGCCTTGTAAATCAAAAACCAGCGTTCTCATTGCAGACGGCAGGGCGAGACCCCTTCTTGTAATACTTTATAGGTTATCATCCGTGAGAGCGTAGCACTTGGATTTCACCCGAACCAGCGAACTTCCCTGAGGAGAGATCTTTGTTCTGCCGACCAAAGTTAGCCGAGGCAATTAACATAACCCTAAAATCTCCCCTGTGGCAGCCCTCAGAGGATTGCCAACACTTGGGAGCATCTTGGTGTAACACTGTCACCCTGAAAACGTTGGGGCAAATCCTGATGCTACACTCTCCACAATATGTTCAGTCTCCCGCCATCTTGTTTCTGTCTTAACATGTTTTATTTCAGTACAAAAATCAGTTTTCATACAAGTGCCAAAATGAACAAGTGTTTTGTTAAATGTCTGTCCTTGAAGTAGTTTTCCGTTCAGAATCACGCGAATTTAAAAAAGAATCGTGAGTGTGTGTTCAAAAAACCAATTCCGCGGCCGTTTTGTGAGAAAATCCAAAATTCCTATATTTTCTGTCAAACGTCGAGAACAAAATCGATATCCGCCATTTTTTTACCGCGAAAAAATCCGTCAAATTCGGCACGTTGCCATAGAAATGTCAAAAGATCAATTATTCTGTATCACAAAAAACCAGAGATAGATTTTTCCCGTTGTCAAATATCCAACACTGTGTTGTGTTTTTTCCCGCGGATATTTTCTGTGACGAAAACACGGAACGTCAAATGTCAAATTGGACAACTGTCAACAAACAACTTACGTTCATATTCCAATCAAAGTTTGTGGATTATTTCTTTCGTCACGAAACCTTTTGGGAAATATTCTTTAAATAATTTTGTTTTGTTAACCTTTTAACTGCGAAAGCACGAGAGAAATTTCGAATATCGAAGAAATTCAAAAACTAGATAAATATTACATTACGTACGGAACACGGAAATTCCTTTTTCTGATTATCAAATCCAAGTGTTAAAAAAGTGGAAAAAAAAGTGATCCTGTTTCTCGTCAGTGAAAATTCTTTTGACCTAAAGTCAGTCCACGCCGATTTTTTTTCTGAATTAACAAAAAATAGTTGAACAATTGGATCGGATAAAATTAAAAAAAAAATATAAATATATAGATAAATAATACATACGGCTCCGGAACACGGAAATTCCTTTTCTGATTATCAAATCTGAGTGTTTAAAAAGTGAAAAAAGTGAACCTACTTCTCGTCAGTGAAATTTACTTTCACCTAAAGTCAGTCCACGCCGATTTTTTTTCTGAATTAACGAAATAAGTAGTTGAACAATTGGATCGGATAATATTTTCGTTTCTTTCACTTTACTCTCCGGGATCTTGTCAGCTTTAATAATGAAACCCGAATCGAACCAATTCGTGCCACTCGCTTTTGCAAAAATGCTTTGTCGTTTTGCTTACCCATCGGGCACTGGCGTGCTACCGTTTGTCAACGATCTAACCAACGCCTTGTTTCAACCCCACCAGAAGAGCGCGAAAGAGTATGTTTGCATACACAAGAACTTTGCAAATTACTGTGGATTGCAGAAGCTCGTTTTTCTTCCCCCTTTTTTGTTTGACTATAGACGGAACGGAGCAATGTCTTGCAAACTTTGTAAATTGTAAATCTCAAACACCCTGTTTGTAAATATGTAAATTTTATGATAGGACTAGTTTGACGATACGAGTAGGAGAAACTTCCAAACGTCAGTTTGAAAGAGTATGTTCGCATACACAAAAAAAACCATTGTTCTCTTCGGAGACAATCTCATAATACCTCGATATGAAAATATTCGAAGACTAAGTCAAGACCCAGCCTCCTGCTGATTATCTGAGGACTTGCCCCGTACTTCTTTACCCCTACGATATCCTGCGTGCTTAATTTTTTATTTTATGTTGGGTTGGAATCCCCGCTAATGCAAAATACCAATAAGGGATGTATTAACGAAGGTGATTTTCTTAGAGTATTTTTTTGTACAAGGACTCCTTGTCAAAACTTGTGTAACACTGTTCTGCGCTTGTGAAAAGCTTGTTTTTGAATCTGTTGAGGTACAGATAACTATTTTAAGTATTAAAACTCATACCTTTAGAGTACCGGTACCTACTGTACTGTTTTTAAAGTTCTTTAAGGGATGAGAAACCATTATTTAAGGTATAAATAAAAACCATGTTTTAAGTATAAAAGTTGCACTGCTCCAATAGCATGTATTCTGAAAAAAAAATTTTTGTAAACCTTTGTGAAATGTACCTATTTTACAATTGTGTGGTATAAGTGAAATGTGTATATAAATTGTTATGCTTGTAAAATGTAACTTGACATTCATTCTTTTTTCTCATTCAGCTCGGGGAGAAGTAATTATATTGAATCTTGACCCATCTCGCATAACACACAAAGTTAGTTAGCTCCATTTCAGAAAGTGTCCCCGTCACACCTGGCCAGTCACACCTGTTGGACGTGGCATATTTCACATCATTTTTTTCTCACGGAAACACCTTTCTGGGAATCGCCAACCTAGTAAGGGGCTCCAAACCAATTAAGTTTTTATCATGTATGTAGACTCTTAAACCTGCTGCACATACACTTCTTTTATTAAAATAAATAAGTTTCAATAGCCAAATAAACTACTAAATATGACACTGGTATCTGTACTGTAGTATCCTAGAATATTTGTGTAAACTGTGCTATGTATGAAAGTCAAACCTCCCTAGCGTTTTCACATTGTATAAAATCATTTTTTCATCTCACAAGTAGCCTCTGAACTGTAAAAAATTTTATTGTATTATAAGTCAAAGAAATACCTATAAACAAGAGTTGAAGACTCTGATAATTTGTGTTTTGTTTTGAAAATGGTTGGAAATGTGATCAAAAGTTAGTCGAGGCACAGAGAGATAAGGCACGTTTGTGCAAAAGTTAAAAGCAACACGGTTGCAAGTTTTTTTTGGAAAAAAATGAGTATATAGGATCATAGCCAACTATTTATGGTATTGTTCGTCTGAAGTTTCTTATGTCATCAAATTGTATATTTTTTCTGAATGTTTCTCTATTACCTGTCAGGGTTAAGTTCGATCCAAAATAGTAATACCTTTGTATCACTATACGCCATCAGTAGGGCCGGTCGACACCTGTCAGGGAATCTTGAAATTATGTATCTTGTGTATTCTGCGGGAAATTTTCTCCAGCGATAAATAATAAATAAACACTCTTGTGTCTATTTGGGCAGAATATATCTATTCAAGGCAAAAGTCGTCTGGGGATGATCCTCGCAGAAATATTTTCTCTATTTTCTCTCTAAATTCCAAACATTCTCTTTAGTGTATAACATCCTTTGGGTTCCAAGTACGCTCCCTAAAAACCTTGGTGGCGCCTAACATGAGACGGTTGTTTTTCATGGCTCTGAGCAGCGTGGAGAGAGTTGAACTCTAGCACGGAGAGATTTTGTTAAATTAAATTGTAAGATGTATCTGTTGGTTAGTGAAATGTGCACTAACACAGAAGATTTTGTTGTATTGAAACATGAGATTATCGTTGCGGTGTGTTTTTGCCGGCAAGATAGTAATTGTTATATTAAGTTGTAATTTGGATCTGTGGGTTAGTGGAATGTTTGCTAACACAGAAGTTTTTGTTTGTATTGGAGCATGAGACTAGCGTTGCAGTGTGTTTTTGCTGGCAAGTTAGTGATTGTTCAATCAAACTGTAATATTTGGGTCTATGGGCGTTTCAGTGGAATTTGCTGTATACACCTAGACATTTGTCTTGTATTGATTTGAAATAAATTGTCATATTGTATAAATTGTTCTGCATTCAAGAATCATTAATTTGTATAAATCAGAAAATTTCTATCTCATTTAGAGTGAATTTTGGTTAACCGGTACCACTGATCTACATCTTATGTTATTCAATGTCAGATTGTTCTGTAAATACTAAAGAAAGGTAATGTTGTAAGAGAGTACAGATTGAGGTCTGATGGGAAAATTTCTACTCTATAAGCGAGTGAATTTCAGCCAACTTGGGCTGCATCAACCACCAACTGTATAAAAAACTTACAATATGTAACTAGTAGGTTGTAATTTTCTTTCAATTGTCACCACCTCTGCATCCAAACTATTATGTATCCAAATTCCCTCATGCTGACCACCACAAACGTTAGATAAGTGTAGGCCTCACCTAAAATTTTTACAAAAGCCAAAAGTGTTTTGCAAGTGCGGTTGAAGACCGAAAAAATTGGCTCCATCATAAGTGAAAAAGTGTATTTTTCTTTTCAGCAATATCTATCTGTTCTTTACTGAAACCCATGTAATTGTCTCATGCCATACACCTGTTATGTACTGATTGTAAATTGTCCACATGTTCCTTCCAACACCTAAATACCTACCACCCCACACTGTCTAGATAGAGGATTTTAGTTCCAGAACCTTCACTACCGCGTCGGTTTAAAAAATTAGTTAAATTTTTTTTCTTTACCCTGCATCCGGGAATGTGTTATATAGTGAAAATGCATCTGTATTTCATAACAACATGAAGTTGTCCATCATTCAGCAATTCCCTGCATAATACCAACACAATAGAAACTCAACTTGACTCTTGCAAGTCAAGATGCCAACCCAAAAATAATTAGGAATAATAGACCGCGATTTTGACCCCACTTCCGGTCCGGACTTCCGCCCAGCCAGGCCAGCAGAGACGCGTGCCCAATGGCCGTCTCGACAAAAAGTCACGTTTAAAATCACCCGAAACTAACGATCCCGCTTGTAAGGCCCGTAAAACAAAGCCTGATAGACTCGTGTGTGAGTGTGCCTAAAAATTGCCTTTCCCCGCGCGAAAAACGAATATTAGTCAATCCACGCGCCGCGCCGCTACAAAGGCGCCCGGGATGTAATCCTTTCGCCCCTGGTGACATCCTGGCTCCAGAAGCATCGGCCCGCCGGCCGCCAGCACGTTTCGATCTCAACCACCCGCAGCGCCGAGTATTTTCTTTGGCAGCGGGCCCCCCAACCACCAACCACCAGCAACCAGTCGTAGTTCATCTACCGCCAAACCATCGTATCAAGTAAGGCTTTACCGGGCGTTCAGCCCCCATCTCCTCCTACCCCGTTGTCTCAACCACCCCGCGGAGCGCGTGGCGCTCCGAGCTGCTTCATCACCAGCGCACCCCAGGATGCGCTGGCCCCGCCGTCCCCTTTCACCCTGTCTCTTCAACCCCCGCGGAGCGCGTGGCGCTCCGAGCTGCGTCGTCTCCAGCGCTTCCAGGAGGCGAGGCCCCGCCGCCAGGCCCCGTCGTCCCCTACGCTCCAGCGCCGGCCCCGGCTCCATCAACGGATAGCCTAGTTAGAGTGGGTAACCCTTCCCTTCTCCCGTCCCGTAGTGATGTAGAGGTGGGAACGTTTGATATTAACCGAGCGTTAATGAAATAAAATAGCCGAGAGGCCTTGTAAATCAAAAACCAGCGTTCTCATTGCAGACGGCAGGCGAGACCCCTTCTTGTAATACTTTATAGGTTATCATCCGTGAGAGCGTAGCACTTGGATTTCACCCGAACCAGCGAACTTCCCTGAGGAGAGATCTTTGTTCTGCCGACCAAAGTTAGCCGAGGCAATTAACATAACCCTAAAATCTCCCCTGTGGCAGCCCTCAGAGGATTGCCAACACTTGGGAGCATCTTGGTGTAACAACATCCCTAACCGATACACAATCGAGCTGTCAAAAGTAAAATAAAAACGCTTGGAATTGGTATAGTATATACAATCTGTGTGTCACAACCAGATCTCATATTCTAATCAGATAAGAAGAGATTGATCATCATGGCAAACTTAAAATTTCCATACGATTAATCTCTGGCATTAATTCATAGAAGAAAGAAAGAAGACTAATTGAATAATTTTCAGGAGTTACCAGTGACTCCCGGAGAAGCTCTGGAACTGTGTGAGCAACTGGTAAGGAGGGCGTGTGCCCTGACTACAGAAGACAACCCCCCCCCCCTGGACAAGACGGAGGTGGCGGACTACATATTCCAACTGTGCCAGTACCACCACCCCCGAGAATATTACACTGCCCCAGGGGTAATTCCTCTAGTTAACGAGTAATTCGCATAATGAGCAAAACAAATGTGAATACTACGCGAAATTTTTTTTTCTCAAACCTAAGTGCTATGTGTTGTTTCGTTATTGGCCATCCTGGCCTGTTGAGGCGGTTAAAAATAAATCAACCATACGGTGACTTTTGTGTTTAATTCAAAAAACATAATTTTATTTGATATTATTGATATCCCAACAGACACAGAGAAACGAATGTGGGTTATCTAGGCGTTTACAGGACTTATGACCTGTCGTTGGCTGGTTTAAGTGGCCACTTGATGTACTACAACATTCCCCATTCCGCCTATCATCTGACAACCATATATATGACAAATTTTTTAATCTACTATATATATTGAATTTGTACAGAAGCTTCCACATTTGAGTTTGTTTTTCGACAATTTTCAAAAAATTTTCTCTGGTGACATCTGTTGAGAAGATTGTTAAGCATTTTTGGCAATCAATCTTTTATTGGTGTAGGTAAGGCTCATCAAGCTTTATTATTTACCTCTGTCTCTGTTGGGATATCAATAATATCTGATATCAGCCCAGCATGGGTATAATCCAGTAATTTGTCTACAAGTATTTCGACGCCTCCTACGTATAATATCGTAACCCACAAAATGCAATTTTACAGGAGGAGCATTTGAAAATATTTTCGTTTGTAAGCGTTGGTTGTAGATACGACAAAATACGCCCCAAAAAAGCCCTTATTATTGGCAAAATATTTTTTTTGTTTTGGTAGAATTAAAGATAGTTAAATACAGACGAAATCCACCAAAAACTAAAAATCGACGATTTGTGGTTACGATATTATACATAGGAGGCGTCGATTTTATGCATTTAAAATTTTGTTAAAAATGATTTTATTTATTCAAATAACATATTTTATCATAGAATCCTGTCTGTTTAAAGTAACATTTAATAAAAAATCTTTATGGTAAGTAGGTAGGTATTTTACAAATTCAAAATTTCGCCTACAATTCTTAGGTTTCTAGCCTACAGCTAAAATTCATTCAAATCATAAATTTTCTAACATTTTTTCATCTTTGATTTCTTTCTCCAAACATGATTTAAACCAATCGCATTCAAGCTTCGAACAAGAATTCACTAGAAGGGGCATTTCCATACAAATTTTCATTCAGCATTCAAGTTTTCCATTATTTTCTGACTAAACAAACATCATAGTAAAAGTTAATTTGTTAATCTAATCCACCTGTCATTCCCTGGACTTTCCATTTACTTGTTTATTTTCTTTGGCAAAGATAAATAATGGAAGTTTTCAGATATGTGGCTCCATCTCTGGCCATCACGTCGCTGTACTGGAGAGCCTGGATAGTCCTGGTGATGATTGCTGCACACAATCCTCGCACCTTCTCTAAACAAGCCTTCGAAAAGTATCCAACTTTGAAGGCGCTCATTGAAATGTGTATAACCAAGTAAGTATATATGAAAGATAACACAAATAGGAAGAGTTTTTATACATGGAGTAACAAAACTCATAGTACAACCTGAAAACTGTTGAATCTACATCATATTTGGACGAGAATGTGTAATATGACTTTTTAATCTGAGCTTGAAAAATTTTTTTTTCTTCTCATAAATCCTTTCATAAGTACTGCAGATTAAGTAAAATAGCACAAATTCTTATTAAGGTGCTGTTTTTTCTTTTGTTTTCTTTATGGATAGTATAAATTTGTCTAAATAAATTATATTTAATAAGAATTTGCAAAAAAATTAAATTTACTTCGAACTCAATTTTCTTAAAAACTATGGGTCAAATAAAAATAAAAAAATTCTATGACTTATCGACTCCAAATATGACGTAGATTCACTGGTTTCCCACTTGTACATCGAGTTTTGTTACACAGTGTATAGGTTATATAAAAGGAAGATTTTTTTATATTTCGAAGTCGTTTATTAATACTTATTTTTTTTAAATCAAAAATTTTACTTTTTCATGATGATCATATTATCTGTATCAATCTTCTCCCTGTCACATTTAATTCACCAGATCAATTATTTACATTATCTCAGTAAATGGACGTGCAATGACTGCGTATCGGAGGTGGAAGGAGAGCGCGCTGCCATCCTACAGTTTGAGGGGCACCTGGCAGCCGCCAGCACCAAGGTCTCCATCACGGAACACACCAGCAGACTACTATCACAGGTCAATATTTATATATATAGGTGGTCATAATATATATAGTTGATATTAATTGAATCAAAAACCCCAAATGGATTTTGTAGTGTTTCATTTGAGTAGCCAAATACTATATAGTAAGCGATCGGTATTCGAGTCAGTAAACAAATCAAATACCTTTTTGAATATTCAAATTTTAAAGGGTGTTTTTCTTTTCCAGCTGATGCTGATGGATCCGTCCGGCCCGGCCAGGCGGCCACCGTCCCTGGTGCTGGACTGCCTCCAGGCCCTCAACAAGTCCCTCCGCCTCGGCCACCTGCTGTACCGCCAGCCCGCGCTGCTGCAGGACATCATCTCGCGCCAGGGCACCCAGAGGTCCATGCCCTGGCTGCAGGACCTGCTGCAGACCTCGGAACACTCCTTGAGGTAACGACTAGTGATAGATTTATATATTGTGTTGGGATCAGGCGGGATACATCTGGTGTGGACCAAAGGGAACTTCTCCCCATCTCCCTGAGATGATGAAACCACGGAAAAATCATCATAGAGAAGGTGGACCATTGATGGACATCAACAGTCTTCCGATCAACTTGAAGAATTTGGTGTCCTGTTTTTGTTTATTTCCTTCACTATATTTATCATATTACGAGGTGTGGCAGAAAAATAATGAGACTAGCAACACTGCAAGCGATCTGGCAACACTGCGTTGTTGCCCTTTATAGAGCACATGTATCAGTAACCTCCCATAGCCCAGTGCGAGTTTCAACTCCTTACGTTGACCACGTGATTTTTGTGGCTGCTAGTAGTGAAGTTGTGTTTTGGTTGTGTGTCACGCAAAATGGAACAGCGGAATTTGGGACAACGTTGTGCCATTAAATTTTGTGTTGCGCTTGGAAAATCGGCAAGTGTGATGTTTGAAAAGAAAACAGGCCTATGGGGAACATTCTTTATCCCGAGCACAGGTTTTTTGATGGCACAAATCATCAGACCATCGGTTAACATCAAGAATGTTGAGTGAACAATTAAATTTAAACCGTTTTACCGCTCACAAATTTTTTACTGAACATTTGCTAATGAGAAAGATCTGTGCCAAGATGGTGCCACAAAACCTCACAATTGAGCAGAAGAAGATTCGAAAAAACAAGTGTCTTGATCTTCTCGACAGAATCGCCAGCCCCCCTATTCACCTGGCCTCAGTCCCTGTGACTTCCTTTTCCCTAAACTGAAAAATGTCCTCAAAGGACGTCATTTCGGGAAAATCTTCAAAAGAGTGTAACAGACATGCTAAAGACCATACCGGTTGAAGACTTCCAGCGCTGCTACTAACAGTGGGAACATCGTCTCCATCGGTGTGTAGTTGCCCATGGGCAGTGTTTTTCAATCTGTGGGTTGCGACCCCTAGAGGGGTCGCGAAGCCTTACTCGGGGGGTTGCCGACTGAAAGAAAAAGGCAAGGTTCTAACACTACAATAAAAACACAATTTTAGTGAGAAAAATACACTTGTTTATTTTTCAAAAGTTTATCAAATCGTGGTGTTATTTTTGAAACGTTAATAATCAAATCATTTTCTAATTGCAGTATATTTGTCTTTTTAGTTTTGATGTCTACCATTGCAGAAAATGTCAGTTCACACATGTATGAAGTGGCGAATGGCACTAATAATTTTCGAGTTTCCCTTGCCAGCTCTGGATATTCGTGTTTTCTTTTCATCCAAAATAAGTCGACACTTAGCGAATAAAATTCCATTTTAAGCATGCCATCAGCAGCTAAATCTAGAAGAGATTCTTTCATATTTGTGGTGACATCAGCCAGATCTATTGACTTGTCCAAAAAAAGGTTTAAAATCCATCTACGCCCATTGTCAGCTTAGATTATTAAAAATCATTTACATAGACTTTTAATTAAATTTTATTATTTCTTAGTCTTTCTATGACACAAGGGGGTCGCCAGAATTTTTCAACTTTTAAAGGGGTTGCGAAATCAAAAAGATCAAAAACACTGCCCAAGGGAACTACTTTTAAGGGGATAACATTGATGTTTGAAAAAAATATAAACTTTTGTAAATAAACGATCTGTCTCATTACTTTTCTGCCACACCTCGTATATGATACCACCTCATGTATTTGTCTATTCCAGTGTTCTGCCGGGTGCAGTGCCTGTGCCAGTTCGTGGCGGGCGGGGACTCGGGCGCGCTGGGCGGCAAGGCCGGCGAGCTGGTGCGCCACCTGCGGCTGCTGGTGGCCGACCCCGACTCCATCCGCCCCGTGCTCGGCTTCTTCCTGCAGCGCCTGACGCACTCCCAGCCGCCCATCCGCCACCAGGCAAACAGGGTAGGTAGTAGGTACTCCCCGGGGCGAGGATGACTATATTTATTTATTTATTTACAGGAAAACCAACAGTCAAATAATCATTATAACAAACATTAAAGGAAAACAGAGTAGACCAATTAGAGGTTTTCACAGGTAGTAACAAAAATAGGTAAAAAAGAAAGAAAAATATTCTCATCGTAAGATTACTACAAATAAATTATATGTACATAAAGTTAGAAAAGAAAGAAAAAAAAATAATGCTAACTCAACAAAATGTGATCAACAAAGTGTGATTTCACTCGGAAACCAAACGCCGCACATCACCATGGTTATTCTCAAATAAATAAATATAAAGTTATAGCGACGAAAATCCACAGGACGCTTGTATTGACATCATACCGACCTCCCTATATTAGTGATCCTTGCCCAGAGCTTATAATGCAGAAGTGAGCCTAGCAGTCCTTCGTGTCATGTCTTTTCACATATTTTTCTGTTCTATTGTGTTTTTTTATTTTTTTTATTTTTATTTTTTATTGTTTTTACGCCCATAGGGCTTTTACATAGACATTTTTAAATGATTACACAGTAGGTATCCATTACCGCCAGAGATGGCATCCAGACACTGTTCCCTAAAATGCACTAGATTTGTGTTGAAAACATCAATATTGTTAGTATACTTAATAGCAGGCGCGTGCACTCCATAGAGGCATAAAAGCATTGCCTACCCTAGCGATTTTGCTTACAAATAATATAATAAATCTAAGAAAATTATTTCAAGAATCTAACAATTCAAAAATACGCGCGATTTACGCATTGTTATCCGTACCCACTAGCTAGCGTCTTCGCAGTACGCAATACGCGCCTGCGCATTTCGAAGCAGGCATAATTCTAAAATGCCTTTAGTTCATACAATGCTGAGTTCCTTTTTGAACGTCCGATGTAACGATATAGTAAAAATGTCAAATGCACTGTATGGCACATTAACTAAAAAGTAGGCACTGCTTTCACCAATCAAAACAGAGGACCGTTGCTGGACCCTGGTGTACTAAAAGTCGCATGCGACGCGACACTTCCGTACAATATCGGTACAAAATCATCGCATTCGGTAATAAATCACTCGGCATTCCGAAGTGTCGCATGCGACAATCTATTCGTTTCTATGCCTAAAACTAAACTTTTGTGACGTCAGCGCCATCTAGCATATTTTGCTTGTATTATTATCTCAACAAAAAAATCATAAATTGTCTTATCTTGCGCATATGTTAGATTAGTTTTTTTAAATTTTTGATTGTTTTGTTGCGTTGATTGATAAAAATGGAAAACTACTGTTCTACTTGTGGTGAATTAAAATGTGTGTTTAGCTAAATTAAAAAAAACGGCGCGTTTTCTTTGTTAACTTTTAGTGATAAATCGCATATTATTCACAACGGAAGATGTGTTCCAAAGTTAGAATTGTATTAAAAAAAGCAAAAATTAGTTGGTGCTGATCGCACAGCTAAAACATTAAGTTATATTGTTTTAAAGCTTCTAAAAGAATACGGTTGTTTATCGAAATTAGTTGCACAAACATATGACGGGACTGCAGTATTATCTTTGAATAAAAACGGGGTTCAATCGATTATTAGAAGTCCAACATAACGTTTTTTCAATTTAATAAAAAGCAAGGCTAACTTTTTTAATAGTAGTAAAACTAAGAGATTAGCTCATTATAATAAGTTAGGAGACGTTAAAAAATTGCCACGAGTTGCAGAAACACGATGGACTTATAATTTTCGCACAATCAATGTAATTTACCAAGAAAGGGCACGTTTAATAGATTTTTCGAGGACGTAGTTGAAAATGTTAATTTTTTGGACGGCGAAATATTATCACAAGAATCTTCGTTTTTTTTCATAACTTTAATGATTTTGAGTTCAATTTCCTTAAACACATTTCACTAGATATTTGTAGAGACTGATATACTTAAACATCGGATATAGTTTATTGCGTAGAAAAAATTAAGAAATTTGAATCATTTATGGAAAATTTTAGAACCTGTTTCGAAAACATAAATATATTACTGTATTTGTGGAAATTTGCTGCCAGCCTAAACGAGAACGTAATATTGACGACGTTAAAATTTATTTCAAGCGTATATTTACCGAAATAATTAACAACATTCTTAGTGAATCCCATGATCGTTACGGAAACATAAAAAACTTTTTTTGAATTACTGTCGTTCGAAAACTTTAAAAGCTTTAATAGTAAATTACCCGATATATTGGTAAATACTCGTAGTCTAGTTAATACATATAGTTCACATAATTTCAATTTGGATCGTCTTAGAAATGAGTTAAGGTACATTTATAAATAGGAAGAATTTCATAATATCGGTGTATATAAGATTATAGAGCTAGTTTTCCCCCAGTTTTACAATTACTAAATTAATAGTCACTATGCCCACGACTAGCGCATCAACTGAACGTTCTTTTTCTGCATTAAAAACGGATACACACATATTTACGGAATTCACAAGGTCAACAGCGTCTTTCAGAACTTAGCATGATATCGATTAAAAAAAAAAAAAATTTTAGATATAAAACGGTCCGCGACATTTTACGATGACGTAATCAACTCATTTAAAAAAAAGATATACGTGTCGACTTGATATACATATAGTAAACATACGAGTAAAATAAAAATTATTTGAGGAATTCATGAAACACCGCAAAACATTTTCTAAATTGCATTGATATAGACAACCAAACGGCTTTTCTCAAAGCCACTTCGGATATCCAGTTGATACTTGGCTTTTAAAATATATATTCGAAGCGATTATTTGAATATTCGATGTGGCTTAGATAATTTCAACTGGCAGCAGCCTTCTGATTTTAACACTTGTATCTGGTAAGACTTTTCTTATGTTTGATTAGGTAGTCAACCATTTCTCTCTCTGCCTACCCTGAGGAAAAACCCTGTGCACGCCACTGCTTAATAGCCAGTGCGTGCATTCTTCGTATCGGTTTGTTAGCACTGTAATTGGTCGATGATTGGCTACAGTAAAATAGTGCATTACTATGGGTAACTCGACCAGGCACTCGTATACTAATTAAATTTGTTAGTTGACAACAATCAAACATAGATTTCAATACTATGAACAGAAAGAGCAAATCATATAATATTCTTCTATTTACTTATTTATTATTACAGTTTATCATTTAATTGTGCAGGGTTTAAATTGTTAGCCAGTGCGTGCATTCTTCGTATCGGTGAGTTTAGCACTGTAATTGGTCGATGATTGGCTACAGTAAATAGTGCATTACTACGGTAACTCGACCAGGTACTCGTATACTAATTAAATTTGTTAGTTGACAACAATCAAACATAGATTTCAATGCTAATGAACAGAAAGAGCAAATCATATAATATTCTTCTATTTACTTATTTATTATTACAGTTTATCATTTAAATTGTGCAGGGTTTAAAAATGGTCCTGAGTTCAGCAAATGCGGAAGAACCAACAGAAGCCGAATGGAATGCAAATGTCACACCAGAGTAAGTTTCTTGTTTCATTGACAATATTTCTATTTCAAGTTCAGTGCCACAAGATGGCGTTTGTTTTCAATATTTTTTTACCTACAAAAAATAAGAAAGATTCCACTAACCATGTGGTTATCAGTGGATGTAGATCTTGGCATATAAAATCATCGTAAAAATAAAGAAAAATATAACGATGAAAAACCAAAATTAAATTTTAGCTGTTGAGCTATGTATTCAATACAATGAAGCAATAAATACATACGTAGGTACATAGGCAATGATAAGTGAATATTCAAAAGTATCATCCGTTTACTATTTGATTAAATAGATGCTCTTACCAATGCTGGTTATCTCCCTAGGTAAAGCTATCTTACCAATGCTGGTTATCTCCCTAGGTAAAGCTATCTTACCAATGCTGATTATCTCCCTAGGTAAAGCTATCTTACCAATGCTGGTTATCTCCCTAGATAAAGCTATCTTACCAATGCTGGTTATCTCCCTAGGTAAAGCTATCTTACCAATGCTGGTTATCTCCCTAGGTAAAGCTATCTTACCAATGCTGGTTTATCTCCCTAGATAAAGCTATCTTACCAATGCTGGTTATCACCCTAGGTAAAGCTATCTTACCAATGCTGGTTATCTCCCTAGATAAAGCTATCTTACCAATGCTGGTTATCTCCCTAGGTAAAGCTATCTTACCAATGCTGGTTATCTCCCTAAGTAAAGAATTAGAAGGTAATTTCTAATGCTATTTGTATTATGCTTTTTATTTTTCTTTTAGCGAATGGCTGTCCATGATCACCCAGAACCACCACTGGGGCGTGGTGTGTGAGGAGGTAATCTCCGCACTGCGGGGGGCGTGCCTGGTGGAGACGGAGCCCGCGCACCTGCACTGCTACATGCTGTTCCTGGGCCAGCACTCGCAGCTCGCCTGCACCACCACCGCCCAGCTGCAGGACATTGTGCTGGTATGTAGGGATACTGGGGCGTGGTGTGTGAGGAGGTAATCTCCGCACTGCGGGGGGCGTGCCTGTGGAGACGGAGCCCGCGCACCTGCACTGCTACATGCTGTTCCTGGGCCAGCACTCGCAGCTCGCCTGCACCACCACCGCCCAGCTGCAGGACATTGTGCTGGTATGTAGGGATACTGGGGCGTGGTGTGTGAGGAGGTAATCTCCGCACTGCGGGGGGGCGTGCTGGTGGAGACGGAGCCCGCGCACCTGCACTGCTACATGCTGTTCCTGGGCCAGCACTCGCAGCTCGCCTGCACCACCACCGCCCAGCTGCAGGACATTGTGCTGGTATGTAGGGATACTGGGGCGTGGTGTGTGAGGAGGTAATCTCCGCACTGCGGGGGGCGTGCCTGGTGGAGACGGAGCCCGCGCACCTGCACTGCTACATGCTGTTCCTGGGCCAGCACTCGCAGCTCGCCTGCACCACCACCGCCCAGCTGCAGGACATTGTGCTGGTATGTAGGGATACTGGGGCGTGGTGTGTGAGGAGGTAATCTCCGCACTGCGGGGGGCGTGCCTGGTGGAGACTGAGCCCGCGCACCTGCACTGCTACATGCTGTTCCTGGGCCAGCACTCGCAGCTCGCCTGCACCACCACCGCCCAGCTGCAGGACATTGTGCTGGTATGTAGGGATACTGGGGCGTGGTGTGTGAGGAGGTAATCTCCGCACTGCGGGGGGGCGTGCCTGGTGGAGACGGAGCCCGCGCACCTGCACTGCTACATGCTGTTCCTGGGCCAGCACTCGCAGCTCGCCTGCACCACCACCGCCCAGCTGCAGGACATTGTGCTGGTATGTAGGGATACTGGGGCGTGTGGTGTGTGAGGAGAGGTAATCTCCGCACTGCGGGGGGCGTGCCTGGTGGAGACGGAGCCCGCGCACCTGCACTGCTACATGCTGTTCCTGGGCCAGCACTCGCAGCTCGCCTGCACCACCACCACGCCCAGCTGCAGGACATTGTGCTGGTATGTAGGGATACTGGGGCGTGGTGTGTGAGGAGGTAATCTCCGCACTGCGGGGGGCGTGCCTGGTGGAGACGGAGCCCGCGCACCTGCACTGCTACATGCTGTTCCTGGGCCAGCACTCGCAGCTCGCCTGCACCACCACCGCCCAGCTGCAGGACATTGTGCTGGTATGTAGGGATACTGGGGCGTGGTGTGTGAGGAGGGTAATCTCCGCACTGCGGGGGGCGTGCCTGGTGGAGACGGAGCCCGCGCACCTGCACTGCTACATGCTGTTCCTGGGCAGCACTCGCAGCTCGCCTGCACCACCACCGCCCAGCTGCAGGACATTGTGCTGGTATGTAGGGATACTGGGGCGTGGTGTGTGAGGAGGTAATCTCCGCACTGCGGGGGCGTGCCTGGTGGAGACGGAGCCCGCGCACCTGCACTGCTACATGCTGTTCCTGGGCCAGCACTCGCAGCTCGCCTGCACCACCACCGCCCAGCTGCAGGACATTGTGCTGGTATGTAGGGATACTGGGGCGTGGTGTGTGAGGAGGTAATCTCCGCACTGCGGGGGGCGTGCCTGGTGGAGACGGAGCCCGCGCACCTGCACTGCTACATGCTGTTCCTGGGCCAGCACTCGCAGCTCGCCTGCACCACCACCGCCCAGCTGCAGGACATTGTGCTGGTATGTAGGGATACTGGGGCGTGGTGTGTTGAGGAGGTAATCTCCGCACTGCGGGGGGCGTGCCTGGTGGAGACGGAGCCCGCGCACCTGCACTGCTACATGCTGTTCCTGGCCAGCACTCGCAGCTCGCCTGCACCACCACCGCCCAGCTGCAGGACATTGTGCTGGTATGTAGGGATACTGGGGCGTGGTGTGTGAGGAGGTAATCTCCGCACTGCGGGGGGGCGTGCCTGTGTGGAGACGGAGCCCGCGCACCTGCACTGCTACATGCTGTTCCTGGGCCAGCACTCGCAGCTCGCCTGCACCACCACCGCCCCAGCTGCAGGACATTGTGCTGGTATGTAGGGATACTGGGGCGTGGTGTGTGTGAGGAGGTAATCTCCGCACTGCGGGGGGGCGTGCCTGGTGGAGACGGAGCCCGCGCACCTGCACTGCTACATGCTGTTCCTGGGCCAGCACTCGCAGCTCGCCTGCACCACCACCGCCCAGCTGCAGGACATTGTGCTGGTATGTAGGGATACTGGGGCGTGGTGTGTGAGGAGGTAATCTCCGCACTGCGGGGGGCGTGCCTGGTGGAGACGGAGCCCGCGCACCTGCACTGCTACATGCTGTTCCTGGGCCAGCACTCGCAGCTCGCCTGCACCACCACCGCCCAGCTGCAGGACATTGTGCTGGTATGTAGGGATACTGGGGCGTGGTGTGTGAGGAGGTAATCTCCGCACTGCGGGGGGCGTGCCTGGTGGAGACGGAGCCCGCGCACCTGCACTGCTACATGCTGTTCCTGGGCCAGCACTCGCAGCTCGCCTGCACCACCACCGCCCCAGCTGCAGGACATTGTGCTGGTATGTAGGGATACTGGGGCGTGGTGTGTGAGGAGGTAATCTCCGCACTGCGGGGTGCGTGCCTGGTGGAGACGGAGCCCGCGCACCTGCACTGCTACATGCTGTTCCTGGGCCAGCACTCGCAGCTCGCCTGCACCACCACCGCCCAGCTGCAGGACATTGTGCTGGTATATAGGGATACAGAATTTATTTCAATAGATTTTTTTTGTCATCAAAAATTATCGCTAACTATCCTGATTTTCTATTATCTAAATCCGCTTTAAAAAACCTTGCCGAACTTTGTAGCAGACTGCAGGTAGATTAAAATTCAGATGGAACTCTGAATGCTTTTATATTCAATTTCATGCCTCTTGTAACATGGACTACGGGACAATTTTTTTTAGATGGTGATTTATATCTTAAGTATGAAAAAAAAAGATTTTCATTATCATTGTTATGTCCGTTATAATTTTTTTCCTGCCAAAACAGGTCATTATATGGTAGGTTAATACTTTAACCAAGTTTTGATGCAAGTAGCACCTAAAATATAAAAAGTACATAGCCACCTCTCTGGCTCTACGCATCAACTATATATTCAGTACGATCCTTTTTGTGCGCTTAGGAGACGGGTGCTTTTTAAGCATCCATTTGCAGTCAATCCATTTTTAAAAGCTCCGATTTTAAATGTTTTTTTTAATAGGAATCTTTTGAATTTTGATTTCTCTTTATTTTTCACAGCAATATTTCTAATATTCATTACTATTCACACAAAAAATATTATGAGTAGCGCAAATTTATTATAACCTACATAATATTGTCTCCTGTGTTTAAATATTCAGATTTCCCAACACATACACCACACTCCACACATACCACAACACAATATACACATGACATAACATAATCACTATACTATGTTTGCTCACTTCATGTCTTCAGAAATTTGTCTTGTACATTGGTGTTATGTTGTATATATTACATTAATTAATATTTTCTTGTTTTAGGACCTCAGTCAGCTAATAGTGGAACGGATGTCCATAATGGCCGCCATCTTGCCACAAATGACTCTGTCTAACGATGCCACGCCATTAGAAGATGATTCGGATATCCCGCATCACCAGTGCCTGCACTCCCTCAATACCATTTATCATCAGTACTTGCAGAAAGTAAGTTTTTTTACGTAATCTCAATTAGATGAAAAAAGTAAAAAATTATTTATACTCGACATTATTCTGAACAGAATAATAAAAGTCGACATGATGTTTTTTTATTGTGAGCTAGCCCTATATTATTACCTCGCCAATTTTCAATGTTGTGTCCGGAATAATAATTATAATGGATTAACCAAAATTTTATTCAATTAAAATAAATAAACACAAGAACATTTTAAAATGGCTTCTAAACATAATTTTTTGCGCTTTATTAATTTTAAATTAAATATTCCTATTGTAAACATAAATTATAGCTTTTTAAATAACTTTTTGAATATACACACATTAGAAAATAGAAGAATATTTAAATGATTTGCTCTTTCTGTTCTAAGTATTGAAATCTATGTTTGATTGTTGTCAACTAACAAAGTTAATTAGTATACGAGTGCCTGGTCGAGTTACCCGTAGTAATGCACTATTTTACTGTAGCCAATCATCGATCAATTACAGTGCTAACTCACCGATACGAAGAATGCACGCACTGGCTAACAAGTATACTAACAATATTGATGTTTTCAACACTAATCTAGTGCATTTTAGGGAACAGTGTCTGGATGCCATCTCTGGCGGTAATGAATAGCTACCTACTGTGTAATCATTAAAAAATGTCTATGTAAAAGCCCTATGGGCGTAAAAACAATAAAACAAACAAAATGGCTTCTAAACCAAAATTTTCTGTGAATGCAGAAAATAAAGCAAAATATCCCAAAACCATCTGTGCAATCCGTTCTTAAATTGGATAATGGGGTCTTTCCGATTTTTTATTTTTTACTTCAATAAATTGATTGAAAAATTACAATATCAAGGGAATTTTTTTTTAATTGTTACGATGTCATATGAATTTTCTAGCGCGGTTTTAATTAGCGCTTTTTCAAATCGCTCGCAAAATCCTCCATTTGGCGCGCATGCGGTGTGACGTCACAGCAATATAGGCGCTTACTACGGAATGAATTTCACGCCTTTCACGGTGGACGGGTATGACGTCATTAGCCAATAACGGGCGTTAAAAATCATTCTATTTTCGTGTTTTAAAAACATAAATTTATTAATAAAAACTAAATTTTTGAGTATTGTGTTTTATACCGTTGGAATTGTAAAAATATACTTGAAATATTTATAACGTTTTTAAGAATATTCATGTTATCTGGAAGAACCCCATTAATAACAAAGATACAATCATTTTAGGTTTGATTTTTGTAAAGATTTTGTATGGTAGTTTAATGAGTTTTGGTTGTTCACAGACACGAGAGCCGCAGAGAGAGTCATACGACTGGTGCTCCAGCCAAGACCAAGTCCTGCTGCAGTGGCCTTCTGGGGAAGGATGCACCATGCACATTCTCGTGGTCCACGCCATTGTTATACTCCTGACTTATGGACCCAGCAAAGGTAGCTATCAAAATACATCTACACCATTTGCACTTAAAAAATAAAAAAATAAAAAAACACATAAAAATCCATTTTGAAATCACAATCTATCTCATCAGATAACTAGTTTGGATAACTTTATACATGGTGTAACGAAACTCGTAGTACAACCGGGAAACTGGTGAATCTACATCATATTTGGAGCCCAATATTATGACTTTTGAATATATGTTGAAAAAAAAATATATTTTCCCCAAAAATGCTTTCATATAAGTACCTGCTGCAGATTAAGCAAAATTGCACAAATTCTTATTAAAATGCGTTTTTTTTTTTTTTTCTTTATGGATAGTATCAATTTGACTAAATGCATGATATATTATTATGACTTTTGAATCTGAGTTGAAAAAAAAAAAAATTCTCATAAATGCTTTCATAAAAGTACTGCAGGGCTCTAGTCCCATTCTGTTCCATACAAAATCAACACACTTTTTAGGTACATTCGGTAGCACGGTAACCTGTGTTTTGAGAAATAATTTATACCGCGAATTAAAGATAGTACGTTTATCTAACTCTGTGCGAAAAAAAAACTTAGGTGTACCATAATAATTTTAATATTTAATTATTGAAAAGACTGCAAGACGGCGATTGCTTCATTTATTGCGCGCACGGCGTCAGTCGGCAGTTGAGATTCTGCTAGGAAGGACGTGTCTCCACGCTCGTCACGCTGGTGACATACTAATACAGTTTTTGATGACAAAATCATATTATTTTGTATTGGAGATATACTGGATATGTCTAAATAGTAATCATTTCATAGAATAATTCACCAAATACATATTTAATTATATTTTAATAGCTTATTTTATTAAAAAACAAGAAAAATATTTCGGCTGATAAAAATGCCACCTGCGTTACAAACTCGTATCTCTTGTGAAACTTGTAGGCTTGTATTTAAAAAGGGTTGTTTTGTTTACACATCACCAACATTCATTGCTAAAAGTAAATTTTGGCTTTTTTGTATAAACGTAAAATTTGCTGAACACTGAGTTTCCATTTGTAGCCTAGCCTAGCCTAGTAAATATCGAGCAAAACAACACTCCAGAAGACTGAATAATAATAATAATTATGATTTGAGAAAATGATCATGAGACACTGCACTTGTACCAATGAAGTGCCCTATGCACCATTGGGTGCGGATAAGGGAAAGTAGTATGAAAGTAGATTGAATGCAGTTGAAATGCGATCTCTCAGGCGAATGTGTGGTAAAATATGCATGATAGGTGCACTAATGTTGAAATTAGAGTAGAATGCAAGGCTGAGATAAGCATTATCGACAAAATTAAGAAAGGTATTTTACGTTGGTTCGGTCATGTAGAGCGAATGGATGATGAAAGAACGGCTAAAAAATATATGATGCGACTGTGCCTGGATGTAGAAGTCGAGGAAGGCCGAGAAAGACATGGCATGATCAAGTAAAACAAGTGCTTGAAAGTGGGCATGTAAGAAGTCGGAATAATCGATGTGCGACGTGCGTGCATGAGAAAATGTATGAATGTGGAGGAAGCAAGAGAAGTATGCCAGGACAGAGTGGTGTGGCCTTGAAGTTTATTTATACGAAACGGCGCTCTATAAATTAACCAGAATAGTAATAATAATCCGGATTTATTTCAAACAAGTAGGTACAAACAAATAGACCATCTCCGTTTTTGTCAGTTTATCGTCAATATTAATCAGTCCCGCGTCCCGCGTCAAAAGGTATATTTTTTACTAACGGAAAACAAAATATAAGCATGTAAATAGAATTTACCTTTTTAAATGTGGCAAATTTTAGTATACAGATATTAGTAAAATGAAAATGTTCATACTTTGTTGGATGGAAACAGGATGGTCAAAAATGTATTGTACTTAAACTACCTACATCAAATTCGATTTTGGTTCTATTTCATTATCACAATCGAGTTTGAATGAAAAAAAAATTTTAGGAGTTCTTTAAAATAAATAATAACGCAATCAACAAAAAATAGTACATAATTTTTTATTTGCATAAAAATAAACTGAAGGTTACAATAATAATTATGCTCTTATTGAAAATATGTAGTTAACTAACTAACTAACCATCACGCCATTTCCCCGTAGGGGTAGGCAGAGAGGATAGAACGTCATACCACTCTGCCCTGACAGACTTCCTTTGCTTCCTCTACATTCTTACTATAGAGTGAGGTCTTATATCGGCACTTTTCATGACATCATGTGATATCTATTTGTTTCTAAAACTATTTTTTCCATCACATCGACACAGAGAGAAAGAAATATATGTGAAAACGGCTATGTTCGGGATCCGGATAATCGTCGTTTTTAATGTAATGGTAGATATACTGTATTTAGTAATATTTATATGATAATAAGAAAAAAAGTGATACATTTTTGACACTCAATAAACATTTTTCTTTTTGATTAAACTTATTTACTTATTAATTATTCTATAAAACACATTAATACATTTTATTTAAAAGTAAATTAATTTAACCAACAAAAAGATTACGGCACGTCAAATAATAAATGAAAATTGTCATAGTGAGTAAGTACATATAAATAAACCGGGATTCTTAGAAATAACATTAGTATTCTCGTATTTTTATTTTACAAAAATACTCTACAAAATCATCAATGTATATTAAATTTTCTTACGCATCCTGTACTTATCCAAGCCAATACTAACACATAAACAAATAATATGTGTAATATGAAGTTATTTAAATGTGTGCGTGAACAGTAATAGGCCTGAAGTGGTTCAAAGTTTAGCTAATACTACGCCATAAACGTTAATATGAAGTTATTCAAATGTGTGCGTAAAGTGGCAGGGTCTGATTGGTTCAAAGTTTAATGTAGTACGTTTATTCTGACGCACTAAAAATGTTAATGCCAAGAGACATCTGGTGATAGTAAATTTTCCCTAAAAAAGGTGACGAATTTATGCATAGAAATTTGGGACTAAGGCCTTAAGCGAAAATGCACAAATTCTTATTAAAATTGTTTTTTTTTTTTGTTTTCTTTATGGATAGTATCAATTTGACTAAATACATGATATTTGATAATAATTTACATAAAATTCTCGAAAAAAAAATCAACTTACTCAATTTTCTCGAAAACTATGGGTCAAATAAAATAAAAAATATTGTACAAAATCGACTCCAATTATGATGCAGATTCACTAGTTTCCCGCTTGTACCATTGATTTTTGTAACACCATGTGTATAGCACTGTTTTTGCTAACATTCATCTTCAAAAAAAGGCTTGATCAAAACTTGTTTGCAGCTGTGATAATATTATAATATACAAACATTAGAAAATAGAAAATATTAAATGATTTGCTCTTTCTGTTCAACAGTATTAAAATCTATGTTTGATTGTTTGTCGACAACAAATTTAATTAGTATACGAGTGCCTGGTCGGGTTACCCGTAGTAATGCACTATTTCACTGCAGCCATTCATCGACAAATTACCAGTGCAAACTCATCTATACGACGAATGCACGCACTGGCAAAACAAGAATTGCTAATTAATATTGATGTTCATTTTAGGGAACATTGTTGGATGCCATCTCTGGCGGTAATGAATAGCTACCTACTGTGTAATCATTTAAAAATGTCTATGTAAAAGCCCTATGGGCCGTAAAGACAATAAAATAAATCAATATCCTTTTTTCAGTGGACAAGGATGCAGAAATATTCAACTGGTTCCTGTTTATTTGGTTCGGGCCCAACTCTCCTTGGGCCTTCCTGATGAACACCTCGGAGGAGGCCATGCTGTTCCCGGAATGGCTGAAGCTGAAGATGGTTCGCTATCACCAGCCGGCACTCATCAGCGCCGGCCTGAAGGACCATGATGCCCAGCAGCTGGTCCTCTTCATACAGAGCTTCGGGATTCCCATAGATTCCATGAGGTGATTATGACCTTCCCATTTGCTCATGGCCTTTGTTAGGAAGGCTGCCATTTTTTTTTATGTGATTCCTATAGATGATTGGTTTTGAAATATTTGAAAAATATACTTTCAAACAGTCAGATAATTCTGGTAAATTCTTATTGCGCTCTCCGTTTATAAATATCCTACCAATAAAGTCCTTGATTGCCCTTGAAAATTGAAATTTTCCTGATTCATTTTTACTAAATATTGTAATTATATTAAATGGAATTTATTTGTTTTTATTTATCACAAACATAGATTAATACTATACAATTTTTAGTTTCCTAAATATCTCAATACATAGGTATATAACATACTTACGAGCGGACGGCTCTCTTCAAGGAGAATTTTTAGAAATCAAATTTTATTTTTCCTGTTTTCTTACTGATGCTATCTCCCTAAAGCCCTTGACAATTGACTTACCCTTTCTTCAGAATCTTAAAGAAATCACATCTCTATTTTCTGACTAAATTCGAAATAAGTTCCCCCAGTTAACTCAGAAAAATGAAAATTGCAACCACGTACAAATAGTAAAAAAACATGCATCCGACACCTTGGATTTAGAAATAAAGTCTAAATTCGAAATCAGGACGCCTATAATCCCTGAAAACGATACTCATCTTCATTTTATGAAAAATGTTGCGTCCGCCATGTTGTACTTTAAAATAAATGCTTAGTTCTAAATCAGGACCCCTAATAACCCCGAAAATGATACCCATGTTTTAAAAAAAAGTGCATCGGCCATCTTGATTTTAAAAATAAACAAAAAATCCGAAACCAGAACCCTCAATAAACTTGTTTCCTAAATATCTCAATACATAGGTTTATAACATACTTATTATTTTAATAAATATCGTAGATAAGCTGAATACTGGCGTAGTGGTACAATTATACCATACAAAAAGAGAAGATAGAAAAACTAACTCAGATCAGCGCTATCGGTTTCTTAAATGTGGAATTGCCTGTTCTAAGAATGTAATATTTTTACAGATTTAATTATTATTAATCTGTCAGAATATATTTAACTTTACATCGCATTGCTGGGCGCCCTAGACGCGTGTCCGCTGGATACGGTGGGCACCCTGTGGAGGCAGCGTGGGTGACATGTGCTACAGCTCGATCGGGGTCCAGTGGAGGAGGGAGCTCGCGGGGATCTACACACCTTCTAACTCCATTACTTGGGCTTCAGGAACCAGTCTATCCAGAAGGGTTGGTATAACCACTTAACTTTCGGTGTGTTTTCCGAGCAATAATAATGTTGACTATCAACAATTATTAGTGCACTACCTGTCTAATAGTATGCCGTCATAATGTTATTACTCATTAACCATTCTCTGAGATTTCTAAT
The DNA here is from genome assembly GCA_022494985.1 of Micrasema minimum. Lineage (NCBI taxonomy): Eukaryota > Metazoa > Arthropoda > Insecta > Trichoptera > Brachycentridae > Micrasema > Micrasema minimum. The sequence continues at coordinate 24,634 of JAGVSP010002296.1, read as the reverse complement.
TCCCTGATTCTTTTGCGTCTTTTCCTTATTACAATGTTCTTGGCTGAGTCAAACACACGTTGAAAATTATCATTGGTAATCTACAGTAATCAATAGAAGGTTATTCGGCTGCCGGTCCAGAGTTGTACAACCAAGTTTGGCCCATTATTGCAATAGCATCAGGTTCTGAAGTAAAATTATAGTTTAAAAGGAGACATATTGAAGCAGGTTGCAGAATTTGTATATTTGGGAAGTAAGTTTACAAGAGGCCGGAAATGTGGATAAGGGACATTGAGAGAAGGGAAATGTGGCCGGAAACATGAGTTAATGGTAGCCCTTGAAATCGTTAGGGCAAAATAATGAACAAATCGTAAGAAGCAAAATTGGCAGTACACAAACGGAGTTTCTTGGTACCAACCCTTTTGTTTGGTAGTGAAGCGAGGTGTTTGAAACTCAGAAGGAATCGAGTAAGATAGACTGAATGCTGTTGAAATGCGATAATCACCGGCGAATGTGACTGTTAAGAACTATGTAAGTAAAAAGGTGTGCTGGTACATTGATGGTGTGGATCACTAGATTTACCATTTTAATAAAAATATTTTTGTTCTGTTTTTTTTTTCTCAAAGCCCATCTCCTGCCTCCCTTTCCTTCTTTCCTTTTTAGAACTTATGTATGACTCACAGATACACCAAACCATCCCTCACCCACACACTCACACTCACGTATAGCCACAAACATATACTTTCATTCATCACTAATTATCATAAAAAGAATATTCTTTATCAGTGGTTTTTGTAATTGGCTGCAGATTTATTACTTGTTATTGTATATTTGCATTGTTATAGCTGTAAAAATCCCAAATAAATAAATAAATAAATAAATGATAGGTGTACAAATGTCGAAATTAGAGCAGAGTGCAAGGCTGTAGATAAGCATTATCGACAAAATTAAGAAAGGGCTTTTACGATGGTTTGGTCATGTGGAGCGAATGAGTGATGAAAGAACGGCTAAAAGAAGTTTAAAATGCAAGTGTGCCTGGATGTAGAAGCCGCGGAAGGCCGAGAAGACATGGCTTGACCAAGTACGTCAAGTACTTGAAAGTGGTCGTGTGAAAAGTCGGATTAATCGGCGTATGTGCATGAGAAGATGTATGAATGTAGAGGAAGCAAAGAAGTCTGTCAGGACAGAGTGGTTGTATGGCGTTCTATCCTCTCTGCCTACCCCTACGGAGAAATGGCGAGATGGTTAGTTAGTTAGTTAGCTTAGTGCTTGATGTCTTGGGCTTCCGTTGCTAGTTTAAGTCAGAATTGAGTACTACTGTATTACAAAATTTGATGTATGCATTAAATATTGTATTAGTTTGTAATGCACTTAATGATTATTGTAATGTTTCCTTTACAGAGCCCTCGATGGTGGACGACCCCACGCCCCCGCTGCCCGTGTTTGGGGGCTTCACGGCCGAGCAGTGGGCGCAGCAGACAGCCGGGCCGCCCCCCGAGGGCCGGGACATCCTGCTGGAGCAGGTGGGGCCCCTGTTCGCCAGCGCCTTCCTCGGGACCAACACTTACCAGGGGAATATCAACATGGGATTCACCGCGCTGCAAAGGGTACCCTTCTCACTTAAATTTTCTATTTATTCATTTAGCTTTTTGTACGTAAGTTCCTTTTGTACATGTACAGTACCTAGTGTACAGTTATGTAACAGTTATCAGTATTAGTGTACAGTACAGTGTTACCTTCTACAGTACCTAGTGTACAGTACTTAGTGTAACATACACTACCTAGTGTACATCATACAGTACCTAGTGTACATTGTACAGTACCTAGTGTACATTGTACAGTACCTAGTGTACAGTACTTCGTGTACAGTACCTATTGTACAGTACCTAGTGTACATTGTACAGTACCTAGTGTACATTGTGATCTTTCTCTTGATATGTTAACAATTTTATTTTTCAGATCGTCTCCACAGAGACAAAAAGCACTAGGAGTAAGAACTTCGAAGTGACCGACTGTCCGTTCATCCAGTGTGTGGTGATCTACCTCGGGCTGATTCTCGAGAGCCCCAAGTGCTTCCAGTTCGTGGGTGGCTTCCTCCAGGAGATCCGCTACTCGTGTCCCCTGGTCCGTCTCTTGCTACACTGCCGGGGCACCCGTTTCGACGAGCCCCTCACCAAGGTGGCGGAGACACTGCTGCAGCATTACCGGGACTCCAGGAGCCCGCTAGTGTCCCTGCTGAGAGGGTTCTCCGAGGGGAGCAAGAGGGGCCCCAATGGGGAACGCATCGCGGGGAAGAGCGATGTCGAGAAAACTATCTCCGACCAATTGGAAAAGTTTAATAATATCCCCGGGAAGAAGATGACCAAAGATTTCTTAGTAAAAAGAAAGAATTGAATCACATTTACAGTAAAATATTTGCCATTCACATACTCGTTCTTTTTTCATTTTCTCCGTGATCGAAATCGACCTGTCGAAACCTGTCGACGCGAAATCAGAATTCGAACATTTTAAAAACGCAAAAAAAATACTAATACCTATCTTTTTTTTGTTTGCAAATTCTTTTTAGGTTTAAAATTCATTCTATAAAAAATATTCAAATGTTTAAAGCCCACTTTATACGGGACAGTTTACTGTGCAATTTCTTGTTCAGAAAACTACACAGTTTCTTGCACCGTTTTCTGACCATAAAAACTGCGCGGTGTGAATTTTACCTTTACACGGCACAGTTTACTATCTGTAGGCATGCGCAGAACGCGACAGTTGGACCATAGAATTCACAGCCGGACTGCCACAAATGTTGCCATACTAATAATCTCTATCGTCGCCTATCTTATCGATTTTTTGTAGATCTATCAATTTGTGGAGATTTAACGAATCTACTGAAAATTTACAACCGATTTACCGATTTTTACTGTCGTAATCGCCGCGGGTGATGCGCGCGCCGCGACTGTGTGAAAAAATGTGTGGAATTAGCGCACAGTGAGAATCGGACACTAGCACACAGTTTTTCATCCAGTTTTAGGTTTAGACGGGACAGTTTTCAGACTGCACAGGAAACTGTGTAGTAAACTGTCCTGTATATAGTGGGCTTAAGTTCCTTTGGCGATCAGTGTGTCATATGAAACATAATGTTAAGATATCAATTTAGTACATTCTCCTCCATTTTTCAGCCCTAGAGTCCTGCCCGATCAACATGCTAGAGCCGGTGGGGCGGCACCTGATGGAGACGCAGGACACAGGGGCGCTGCTGGCGGCGCTGGTCAGCCTGCTGGAGCGCCAGCAGGACGGGGGCGCGACGCGCGTGAAGCAGGAGGCGGGCGAGGGCCCGGGGGGCGCGCCCACCATCGCCACCGGCGCCGATGCTGCCGGCCTCATCATCGACTGGATGGCCAACCTTCAGCCGGAGCTGCTCGGGGACGACCCTGAAACTCAGGTGAAGATAAATTGGGACCTTCCCGATTTTTTATTTTTGATTTTAAAAAATTGATTGAAAAATTAAAATATCTAGGGATTTTTAAAAAAAAATTACAATGTCATATTAACTATCTAGCGCGGTTTGAAATAGCGCTTTTTCAAATCGCTCACAAAATCCTCCATTTGGCGCGCATGCGGTGTGACGTCACAGCAATATAGGCCCTCACTATTTGTGACATGGATTAATAATAAATCTGTTTAGTAGTCTAGTCTTATTCACTGTGTTAAGGACACCGCTGTCTCCCTCTCTCCTCCATACTTCATTGCATCGCCTCGGACTCGTATGGAGGAAAGAGGGAGACAGCGACTGATGCGCTCAGCTCCCGGGCGTTTATTTCATTTAGCTAACCCGGAATAACGTACGTGGGGTACAGACTTTTTTACAAAAAAAATTTTTTGGTTTTCTAAGGGCTCAAATCAAAAAGTCGTATTACACAATCGACTCCAAATATGACGTAGATTCACCAGTTTTCTGCTTGTACATCGAGTTCTGTTACACCCTGTATAGACCCTTAGTCGAAGGAAGCCTTCAATTAAGGTAGATTTTTCTCGAGCTTCAGGATACAAATAATGCTTTTCTGAGTTATTATGCTGCGTTTTTGGGCTTTGTGTTGCCTATATTTCAGAGCACATAGCAGTGTCGTCTGGGCTGATGTGTGAATATGATTTTATGTGAGGATTTTGTGCCGTGTCCTTCATGACTCCAGCGTGAAGCCCCTGTTTGTTGAATGTTGGTCATGGCTGGTTTCAGATGAAACTTATGTTTCGTTCTGGAGGTGCCCAGTGGCAGGAGCTGCTGGTCGCGTTACTGGCTCACCGAGCCTCTTGGAGGACCCTGCACAACTGCTTGACTGCCCTCTTAACCCCCAATAGGTAACATATACAAATCAATCCTATTTGCTACTATAGACCTGTTAGGGGGCGCGGAACAAGCGATAGAGAGGCACGATCGGCCTAAGCGTTTGGTTTGTGACGCATCTATCTCTCTTCCACTCCATCGGCTGATGCGTCCGAGTAGAAGGGAGACAGCAGCAGCACACAAGCTACAAAGTGAAAGTGAAATTAAAGAGTGCAAAAAAATTGTAATTTTCAATTAACTCCTGCTTTGTTTTATACAAAATAATGATAATTCAGTAATAACACTTCAATTCAATTCATAAAAGTTTGCTATTTTTCATCAATGTTTTCTTATGACGTTATCACGTAAAATTGTCGTCCGTAAACCGACTTTACAGACAACCAAAAAAAATTTATTATGATTTTAGTGAATGGGAAGCGACAACCGTGTTGGAGTTAATCTCAGCGTTAACAAAGAGTCCCCGAATATGGCAGGGGCGGGATAAAACCACCCCGAAGCATCACACTCCAGAAGACATCCTTCGTTTGTCTCATGAACAGGTTCGTTTAAATCTCAACAGCGTAGAAAGATTTTTTTATTTTTTAAAATTATATTTGTGTACTATATAATTTTTACATAGACTAATATTATTACATTACACTTAATTTATTTTTTTTCCTAACTATTCTTATCCTACTATTATACATTATTCAATTAAGCTATAATATAATATATAGCCTAGGGGTGACCAAGTCTTAACTATTTCTGAGGAATCATTTGGGTGCACATTTACTTTTTTTTTATTTGAGAAAGGACATGTTTTTTATTGAAATGGGTTCTATTAATGATACTGAATTCAGGGTTTTTTTTGTTAACTAACCTCTTTCAGTTGGTTATACCTAAAGAACTGAAATATAACCTCTTTCGGTTGGTTATACCTAAAGAACTGAAATATAACCTCTTTCAGTGTGGTAAAACTATGTATGATAGGTGCACTAATGTTGAAATTAGAGCAGAATGCAAGGCTGAGATAAGCATTATCGACAAAAATTAAGAAAGGTCTTTTACGTTGGTTCGGTCATGTAGAGCGAATGGATGATGAAAGAACATCTAAAAAAATATATGATGCGACTGTGCCTGGATGTAGAAGTCGAGGAAGGCCGAGAAAGAAAGACATGCATGATCAAGTAAAACCAGTGCTTGAAAGTGGGCATGTAAGAAGTCGGAATAATCGACGTGCGTGCATGAGGAGATGTATGAATGTGGAGGAAGCAAGAGAAGTGTGCCAGGACAGAGTGGTGTGGCGTTCTATCCTCTCTGCCTACCCCTTCGGGGAAATGGCGTGATGGTTAGTTAGTTAGTTAGTCAGTTGGTTGTACCTAAAGAACTGAAATATAACCTCTTTCGGTTGGTTATACCTAAAGAAGTAAAATATAACCTCTTTGTCTTCAGATTGGCGTTCTGATATCCTACATCCTGGAAGAGGCGTCGGGGTGCGGGAGCCGCGAGCAGGCCTGCCTGCGCATGGAGTCGCGCCTGCCGCTGCTGTTGGAGAGCCTGCGCGACGACGGCGCGCTGATGAGCGCCGTGATCGCGCTGGAGGAGCGCCTGCCAGGGCCCGACCCCAACGTGCAGGCCTTCGTGCTGCTGCTCTACATGCGGGTGCCCAAGGTCCTGCACCTGCTCAACACCGAGGGCCGCCTGCCGCTCAGCGACATCGTCATGGCGGAGCCTGATGAGCTGGATGCTGAACTTGTATATATTGAACTCGCGTTCGTAATATCACATTACAAGTGAATTTCTCACTGGTGACCTGTTGAGAAGATTGTTAAGCATGTTTGGTAATCAATCTTTATTGGTGTAGGTAAGGCTCATCCGAACTTAATTACTTACTAGATGACGCCTGAAGATGTCTCTCCAATTTTTATTTGCTTTATATTTTAATTAGTAATTCTTTATAACAACATTTTAGAAATATTAGCCCAGCATGGGTATAATCCAGTAATTTGTCTACAAGTATTTGTACACATTAAAAATGTTGTCCTATTGTTATTTATTTATTCATTACAATTTCTATTGTTTTGTCTGTATTGTGGTGTAATTTTAACTACCACGCATGAAATCGCGGGTTCAATTCCCTATAAAGGTCAATATGAAATATTTATTTTAATGTGGTGGTGGCTCAGTGGGTGGCGTCGCGGTCTCTGAGTCCAGAGATCGTCGGTTCGACACGACTCGATTCCTATTTTCAAGCACAAGCCGCTTAGGCTTTATTGAAAATAGTATTTACAAATTGAAATATGTGCAAATATCATATGATTCCATATTTTTTTTTTCATAATTTTTTTTTTTCATTTAAAAAAATGTGTTTTTCACATGTGATGTCTTGAACTGGCTCTGAAGCCTAAGACTGATTTTAATGCACCTAATAAATGATCAAGATACACTGCATTTCGTGTACCAATGCAGAGCCCTATAAGGGAAAATAGAAATAATGGAGTAATTAATGAAAATTATTTATTTATCTACATGACATTTATTTATGTAATCGAAATATTTATAAAAATATATTGAGGCATATAGAAACAAAAACGGCAGTTTTCACAATCTTAAATTGTTGGTAATCACGAAAAAGCGTTTGTTTAGTTCTGCCATTCTGCCGTTTTTGTTTCAACAATAAAACTTTAAATCTAATATTAAATGTATTAATGCCATTTTTTGACAAACAAAACAAACAAATATTCTATGGAGAAAATATATAACTTTTCAAACAAAACTGCATATTTAACTCATGTTTAACTGCAGGTGGACACTGCCGCCTTTGTTTCTATATGCCTCGATTGTTTATTATTTATTTTATGATTTTAAGATCACAATGCTTCCGTTAAGTTTTTTTATATATTTTAATTATCCAAATTTTTTGATAATTCAGTAATAATGTCATTTATTTTTGCCTTATTAAAATGTATATTTTTTTACAGAAACATCAACCAGTATTGTGGACAAAATATCCCACTGCATGTTTACTGCACTGGCAGCGACACCGCATTCCAAAGAGTGGATAAAAAAGTAAGTAAATTCTTAATGTCATAGATTTCGGTGAACTAAAATTAGTAATACATATTAGTTTTTTGATTTTTATAAATAAAGATTAAAAAGTTGATAAAATATTAGGCATATGAACACATAATTTAAATAGCAGTGGACTGTCACACCCCCAAAATTTTACAGAAACTAATTTCGCTTAAATAAGAAAAGTCTTATTGATGTCTTTATGTACAAAGGGGTCAATTAATAAAAAGCAAAGCTTACAATAGGAACAAAAAACTTATCCATTTTAACAATGTGTAGTCAAATTAGCCGTTTTTTAACAGCAATTTGTGTAGGTTTCTAACTTGATTACTTATTTATTTCTTTATTTCACTTGTACAATCATATTTTGTTTTAAGATTAACAATAATAACTATTTTAGGTCTCAATGCCTATGTAAAAATAAGGAAAGTGATAGAAATGAAATATTATTTCTATGGCATAGAAGCCATTTTGACAAATAAGATATCAAAAAAATAAGACGATACAAACACGAGTGGAGTGCGCTCTTAAGTGCCAAAAAATTTTGACAACATCACATCTTCAATAGAAGAAAATTATATGAAATGTCTTTAAAAAAAATTTTTTTGTCAGGATCCCCGGTTTAGAAGCTAGTTGCCGCTCGCTGTGCCGCCAGCACCCGCGCCCTCGCCCTCCGGCAGCTCGGACTGCTGGGCACGCTGCTGAAGGGGCGCTGCCACCTGGAGTGGGGCCCCTTCCGCAGCGGGGGGGCCACGCCGCCTACTTCACGCAGACCCTGGCCGTGCTGGAGATGCTGCAGCCCTCTCTGTTCGGGGCCCCCTACCGCAGGCGGCTTCACGCGGTACTGGATAGCTACATGGCGCTGGTCGCCAAGCACGGCCACCTCAAGGACTTGACTCAGCTGGTGCAGAGGTTCGCTGCGCTGCTGCAGGGCTACATGGCGTACGATGCAGCCGGAGCCAACGATTATTTCAGAGATTATCATCATATTTTGAAGTATGTTCATTAAGACCCTTTTTTGACTTCATGTAATAGAAAGTTCACAGTAAACAGTAAACAATACATAAGGTATTTCTATATAACAACATAACCATAATCTCCGTTACTTTTTATTTTATAATTATTTCCCTTCCTTCTTCTGGTATAAATATATCAATATAATATCTTGTATTTTTTTAATTATCTTTTTCTCTTTTGCCTCGTGCATGCTGCTTGAAAGAGTGTGAACACATTCAAATTGACATTCACAGTATACCCACAAACAGGCTATGCTTTGGTGGGATTTTTGTTTATTTTTTCTTATGTAAATGTGATTTTATGTGTTTTTTTGTAAACACAAAATTTTTCTTTTGAAAATAATTTTTTTTTTAATATATGGAATAAATTGAACTGGGTTGTGGTCTAGTCGTCTCGATTGGAATCCTTAGGTTCGAATCCCACTCCACCATAATTAGGTTCCTGCTTCTGGCACAGTTATTTTTGACTATTTGAAATCAGCCCTGAAATAGAAATATTTCGTACATCATAAGAACTCAAATGTTTAGGGACTGGGGGGAGCGACCCCCGCACCAGCTCCCCGCCCCCGCCCACCCCTCGCCCATCACCGTGCTCAATAATGTCATCGCGTCCACCGTGGATACCAACACGGGTAACTTGGAAATAAGCTCCATTTTCTCAAAATGATACATTCATCAAATCAAATTTTACTGTGGGGGAACTTTTTTAACATAAGAAAATATCACATTGACTATAGCCAAATAGTTCAAAAGTTTAACTTAAGAAACTTAAAATTATATAAGTCAAGTTTTTTCTACCTTTGATTGGCTAAATTAAGGAGCTTTAATAAATATTTCTACCGAAAATTTGATTTGTTTCTCTTTGCTCTTGTAAATCCAGGATAAGGCACATTTTGTATGACTCTAATACTGATTTTTTGTGCATAGAGTGGTGCCATCACGCCACATTCTAAATTATGATAGAATGCCACACCACTTTGATATTGGCACATTTGATTACTTTTTTTTAAAGTACTATTTAAACAGATAACTTTTATTATTAGTTGTTTTAACCCTTTAAAGTACTGTGTTTGAAACAATCCACGCCATCCGGTGATGTAACCTCAGGTTACATAATATACAAAAAATTGATTCATGACTTTTACAACTGTATTTTTCATATTTTTTTTTTATCAGTATCTCTATTTGTCATTATAACTTATTTTCATTTTTTTTAAAGATAAAAAACGCATTAAAAAAGTCCCCTGTTTACTGCAAAATACACGATGTTTGTATGAAATTTCTGAAACATGCAGGTAAAAAATATTTTTTAAGTAATTACCTACAATTCTTACATTTTTCAAATCTTTTTTTCCGGTATTAAAAGGTTTGATTAAGGATTAGAACAGTGTTATAATTTGATTATTTACGGAGATATGAATTATTTTGTGAGATTTTGCAACGCGGGTTACATCACCGCAAGGCGAGGGTTAAACAAGCAGCTTATAATAGCTGATGAGCTTAAATCTTGATGACAGTTATTATTTTATTTTAAAATTTGCATTGGGTCCATTTTTTTATTAATTTATGTTACTGGCTGTCACCAACAATCCTATTGGTCAGAAAAATGTTTCCGCGAGTTCACATTCAATCGCCTACTTAATGTGTAATATGGGTGATGTTTGTAGGTCTCGCCACGTTGATGCGCTGCCTGGATGCCTCCAACCCTGAACTGGCTATATCCGCCCTGGAGAAGTTACCGGAGCTGGTAGTCTGCATGCAGGAGCACGCCACACAAATATTGTCCAAAGTCTTCGACCTCGGAATGCGCTCCAAAATAAACACAGAAACATACATCGCCAAATGTGTTCTCACACTTAACGCACACAGAGGATGTTAACACCGCCATTTGTAATATAGAAATAAAGTTTTTTTAAAGAAAACATGGTTTTATTTCAATAAATATATAAAATGTTTAAAGCGTATGGTTAAAATAAGAAATAAATATTGTCTTTGTGCACTCAGTATAAAACAAACACTAATATATCTACAAGGCTACCAATCCCTTGATTCTTCCAAGTCTGCAAACATTTTGTCTTTGATTCCCTTCTTTGGATCTTTTGTGATAGATGTCTCTATTGCACCAGTTTGTCCCAGGAGGTATTCCAGTTCTAAAAACGCATAAATGTTTAATTTAAATTTGAAATATTTATGGCAGACATATTACACATTTGATTTCCGTGAAAAATCGCACTACCACATCTAAGTTTGTAATATGTTTGCACAATTATTTTTTATTAGAGATCGTGCCATGAAAGAAGTTCTGCAAATCGGGGCTTGCGATCACTAGAATTATGTATTTGGATGTCAATTTTAGTTCTTTGTTTTGCCATCGGAGGCTTCTTTCATGACATGGTCATCATTTTAAAAATTACCCCGAAGAACATAGGTGTTTGGGTTTAAAAGAACGCTTATTTTTATATTTAAATTAAACTAAAAAAAATTAATAATAAGTTATTTGGTCAATATTTATAATCATTTTGATGGTGAACTATAATGTGTGATATGTTTTTTTTAACTTAATTCATCTGCGAAATTGATGAATGCACCATAGAAATTGTGATTTTTTTCTATCTTTCTCTTGATTTGTTAAATATATATGCGTTTTATGAATGACAAATGACCCAGCTATGAGTCACCTAATTACCATGCAATTTGTATAAATTGTTTGGTCATTGTATGACTCATCAGGTGTCCACACTGCCTTCTTAACTGTTATGAACAACATTATTAGATGACATCATGGATTAGGTCAGCAGAGAATGATGACATGCTTTTGTGTAATTTGTGCATTATACATGTCTTTTTGACCTCTGCCAGGAAACGTCTGGTGTCTATATGTTATGCTGATGCAAAATTTTGCGTTTAAATAACATGACAGGCAGAACAGTGTTAGGAAGGATAACTGGGTCCAAACCAAACTGATCTACAAGGGTAATAAATACTAGTTACTATTGAAAACTACTATCACACACAAAAATGACAAAATATGTACCTACCTGCTGATTTAAAAAGGTAACGTAGTTTGTAAAATTAAATAAAAGCTCAAATTATATTATGCATAAAAAAATATAAATATACAGTTCTCTCCAGAGGAGCTGAGTTTACTTCAATAAGCTTTTTCGCCTTAAAGAGGCACATAATCAAGGACTCATTCACAATACACAGTATGCTAAAAAAGTTTTTCTTGTCAATTTTTGTTGAAACAGTGAATGTGGTCCGGCCATCGATCAATAATAAGTTTAATAAGGTGTATGTTATGGGCGCATTCATACATGAAAAATACTAACTTGCCTAGTGACCCACTAGGCATCTACATCACACATTTCAAATGTGTGAGTGTATGGCCTACGCCCGCAGTTTAGCACGGCTTTTGGATTGCTGAAAATTATTATGTATATAAAATGCCGAAACATGAGTCGTTGAATGACAATGTTGGTGTTATAAAATTATCCCTAGGATGTCGTATCTTTCCATAAACTTGTATGGAACGCCCTATCCTAGGGTTTATTGATCGTTGGGCCCAGCAGATATTACATGTATCATAAAAATCTTTTAATGGAATTATTCTACAGAAAAGACTTAACAAAATCCTTCATAAAAAAATTTTATCTATAATATAAGCCATAATTATCGTCCCCAGTTCCACACTCAACCTAAGAAAAACTTCTTTCCCATTCGGGTGGTTTCAGGACTGGAACAAGTTGCCCGTCCTAGTTGTCCACTCCACTACGGGTCTATACCGGTTCAAGAATCGTTTAGTATGCAGACAAGCAGTACAAAGATATAGGCGCACTGGCAAAAGCTGCCTGCCTATAATGATAATATTAAAATGTCAAAAAATGACTTTTTTTGATAAGTGAGGGTTTGGAAATTACCCCCCTAGAAAACTTTTGGGTTCCCCCCTGAACCGTTTGGGACCACTATCGCTTCTTCAGCTTTTCCTTCTTTAATTACACAAACATGGGGGGGGGTTTTTTCCCCGGGAAAAATTGGGGTATGCAAGGTTTTTGGGCTAGGGAAATTCGGGAATTTTGGGTGTGGGGAAACTTTGCGGGATAGCCCCCTCATGTGTTTTTTTGGGAGAGCGCACAGATTTTTTTAAAATTTAAACCCAAATTAAAAAAAATTTTTCAAAATTTTTTTTTAAAAAAAGAAAAAAATTTGGAAAAAAAGGGGAAAAAATTTTTTAAAAAAAAATTTTTTTTTAAAAAAAAACCCCCCTTTGGAAAAAAAAAAAAATTTTTTGGGGGGGGGGTTTAAAAAAGGAAAAAAAAAAAAAAAAAAATTTTAATTAAAAAAAAAAAGGGGGGGGGTTTTTGGGGGGGGGGAAAAAGGGGGGGGGGAAAATTTTTTTTTTAAAAAAAAACCAAAATTTTTTTTTTTTTGGGGGGGGGTTTTGGGGGGTTTTTAATTGGGTTTCCTGGGTTTTTGGGGGTTTTTTTTTTTGGGGGGGAAAAAAGGGGGGGGGGGAAAAATTTTTAAATTTGGGGGTTTCCCCCCCCGGGGGGGGGGTTTTTAAAAATTTTTGGGTTTTTCCCCGGGGGGGAAAGGGGCCCCCCCGGGGCCCAAAAAAAGGGGGCCCCCAAAAAACCCGGGGGGCCCCCCTTCCTTTTGGGGCCCCGGGGGGGGGCCGGAAAAAAAAAAGGGGAAAAAAGGGGGAAATTTTTTTTTTAAAAAAAAAAAAAGGGGGGGGGGGGAAAAAAAAACCCCCCCGGGGGGGGCCCCCAAAAAAAAGGGGGCCAAAACCGGGAAAAAAAAAAACCCCCGGGGGGGGTTAAAATTTTAAAAGGGGGGGGGGAAAAAATTTTAAAAAAAAAATTTTTTTGGGGGGGGGGTTTTTTTTGGGGGGGGGGGGGGGGTTGAAAAAGGGGGGAAAAACCCGGGGGGGGGCCCCCATGGGCCCCCCTTTTTTTTTTTTTTTTTTTGGGGGAAAATTTTTGGGGGGGGGGGTTTTTATTTTTTTTTTTAATAAAGGGGGGGGGGTTTTTTTTTTTGGGGGGGCCCCGGGGGGAAAAAAAACAAAAAAATTTTAAAAAATAAAATAAACCCCAAAAAAAAATTTTAAAAATTTTTAAAAAATTTGGTTTTTACCCGGGGGGGAAAAAAAAGGGTTTTTTTAAAAAAAAAAAAATTTTTTTGGGGGGGGTTTTTTTAAAAAAAAATTTTTTTTCCCGGGGAACCCCCGGGGTTTTTTTTCCCCCCTTTTAAATTTTAAAAAAGGGTTTTTCCCGGAAAAAAAAAGGGGGGGGTTTTTGGGGGGGGAAAAAAAATTTTTTGGGGGGGGCCCCTTTTTGGGGGGGGGGGGGCCCCCTTTTTTTTGGGAAAAAAAAAGGGGATTTTTTTTTTTTAAAAAAATTTGGGGGGTTTCCCCTTGGGGGGGGGGGTTTTTTTTTGGGGGGAAAAAACCCGGGGGCCCCCCCTTTTTTTTTTTTCCCCCCCCCCCCCCGGGGGGGGGGTTGGGGGGGGGGTTTTTAAAAATTTTTTTTTTTAAAAAAAAAATTTTTTTTTTTTTTTGGGGGGGGGGGGGCCCGGGGGGGGGGAAAAATTTTCCCCCTTTTTTTGGGGGGGGGGGTTTTTTGGGGGGGGGGGGGTTTTTTTGGGGGGCCCGGGAAAACCCCGGGAAAGGGGGGGGGGGTTTTTTTTTTTTTAATTTTGGGGGGGGGGGGCCCCAATTTGGGGGTTTTTTTTCCCCCTTTTTTTAAATTTTTTTTTTAAAAAAAGGGGGGGGGGGGGGGGGTTTTTTTTGGGGGGAAAAATTTGGTTTTTGTTTTTGGGGTTGTTTTTGGGGGGGGGGGTTTAAAGGGAATTTTGGGGGCCCCCCCAAAATTTTTGGAAAAAGGGGGGGTTTTGGGGGGGGTTTTTTAAAAAACCCCTTTTTTGGGGGGGGTTTTTTTTTTTTTTTTTTTTTTTTAAAAAAAAAAAAAAAAAAAATTTTAAAAAAGGGGAAAAGGGGGGCCCAAAGGGAAAAGGTTTTTTTTTTTGGGGGGGGGGCCCCAAAAAAAAAAATTTTTCCTTTTTGAAAAAAAAATTTTTGGGGGGTTTTTTTTTTTCCCAAAAGGGGGGGGGGGGGGGGGGGGGGGGGGAAAAAAGGGGGGGGTTTTTTTGGGGGGGTTTAAATTTTTTTTAAAAAATTAAAAAAAAAACCCCAAAATTTTTTTTTTTAAAAAAAAGGGTTTTTTTCCCCCTTTTTTGGGGGGGTTAAAAACCCCAAAAAAACCCCAAATTTTATTTTTTTCCCCCAAATCCCCAAAAAATTTTTGGTATTTTTTTAATTTTTTTTTTAAAAAAATTTTTTTGAAAAAAATTTAAAAAACCCCCTTTTTTGGGGGGCCGGGAAAAAAAAGGGGGGGGGGGTTTTTTTTTCCCAAAAAAAACCTTTTAAAAAAAATTCCCTTTTAAAAATTAAAATTTTTAAAGGGGGTTTTTTTTGGGGGGGGGTTTGGGGGGGAAAAAAATTTTTTTAAAAAAAAGGGGGGGGGGGCCCCCCTTTTTTTTTTTTTTTAAAAAAAAAAACAAAGGCCCCTTTTTCCCCTTTTTGGGGGCCCCCCTTTTTTTTTTCCCCCTTGGGGGTTTTTAAAATTTAAAAAAAAAAACCCTTTTTTTAAAAAAAAAAGGGGTTTTTAAAAATTTTTTAAAGGGGGTTTTTTTTTTAAAAAAAAAAAAAAAAAGGGGGGGAATTTTTTTAAAAAAAATTTTTTCCCCCCGGGGGGGGGGGGGAAAAAAAAACCCCCCGGGGGGGGGGGCAAAAAAAGGGAACCCCCGGGGGGCCCTTTTTTTTGGGGGGGGGGGGGGTTTTTTTTTTTTTTTTTTCCCCCCCATCAAAAAAAAGGGGGAAAAAAGGTTTTTTTTTTTCCCCCCCTTTTTTTTTTAAAAAAATTTTTTTTTGGGGGGGGTTTTTTTTTTTGGGGGGAAAAAAAAGGGGGGTTTTTTTGGGGGCCCGGGTTTTGGGGGGGTTTAAAAATTTTTTTTTTCCCCCTTTTTTGGGTTTTCCCCGGTTTAAAAAAAAAAACCCCCAAATTTTTTTTTAAAAAAAATTTTTTAAAGGGGGTTTTTTTTTTAAAAAAATTTTTTTTTTAAAAAAAAAAAAAAATTTTTTTAAAAAATTTTTTTGGGGGTAATTTTTTTTTTTTTTTTTTGGGGGGGGGGGGGTTTTTTTTTTTTTTAAAAAAAAAAAGGGGGGGGGGGGGGGGGGGGGGGGGGCCCCCCCCCCGGGTTTGGGGGGGAAAAGGGGGGGCCCAAAAAAATTTTTTTTTCCCGGGGGGTTTTTTTTTAAATTTTTAAAAAAAAAAATTTTTTAAAAATTTTTTTGGGGAAATTTTTTTTTTTTTTAAAAAAAAAGGGGGTTTTGGGGGGGGTTTTTTTAAAAAATTTGGGGGGGGGGCCTTGTTTTTTTGGGGGGGGTTTTCTTTTTCCCCCGGAAATTAAAGGGGTTTAAAAAGGGAAAGGGGGGGGAAAATTTAAAATGGGTTTTTTTTTAAAAACCGGGAAAAACCTTAAAGGGCCGGGAAATTTTTGGGGGTTTTGGGGGCCAAAAAAAATTTTTTTTTTTTTTCCCCCCTTTTTCCGTTTTTCCCCCCGGGGGGGGGGGGTTTTTACTTTTTTTTTTGGGGGGGGGCCCCCCCGGGGGGGCCGGCGGGGGCCCCGGGGGGGGAAAAAAGGGGGGGGGTTTGGGGGGAAAAAGGGGGGGGGGGCCCCCCCCCCCGGGGGGGGAAAAAGGGAAAAAAGGGGGGGGGGAAAAAAGGGGGGGGGCCCCCCCCGGGGTTTAACGGGGGGGGGGGGGGGGAAAAAAAAGGGGGCCCCCCGGGGGCCCCCCCAAAAACCCCCTTTTTTTTTTTTAAAAAAAAAATTTTTTTTGGGGGGTTTTTTTTTTTGGGGGAAACCCCCCCCGGGGGGGGGGGGGGTTTTTTTTTTTTGGGGGGGGGTTTTTTTTTGGGGTTTAAATTTTTTTGGTTTTTTTTTTTTGGGGGGGGTTTTCCCCAAAAAAAAGGGGAAACTTTTAATTTTTTTTTTTTTTAAAAAAAAAAAAAAAAGGGGGTTTTTAAAAAAAAGGGGGGGGGGCCCCCTTTTTGGGGGGGGGGGTTTTTTTTTTGGGGGGGGTTTTTTAAAAAGAACTTTTTCCGTTTTTTTCCCCAAAAAAAATTTTGGGGGGAAACCCCAAAAAATTTTTTTGGGGGGGGGGCCCCCCGGGGGGGGGGGGTTTTTAAAAAAGGGGGGCCAAAATTTAAAAAAGGGGGGTTTTTTTTGGGGGTTTTTTCCCGGGGGGCCCCCCAAAAGGGGGGGGGGGGGTTTTTTTTTTTTGGGGGGGGGTTTTTTTTGGGGGGTTTTTTAAAAAAAAAAAATTTTTTTTAAAAAAAAGGGGGGTTTTTTTTTTGGGGGGGGGTTTTTTTTTTTTTGGGGGGGGGGGCCCCTTTTTTAAAAAAAAAGGGGGTTTGGGGGGGAAAGGGGGCCTTTTGGGTTTTGGGGGGGCCTTGGGTTTTTTTTTTGGGGTTTTTTTAAAAAGGGGGGTTGGGGGGTTTTGGGGGGGTTTTTTAAAAATTTTTTTAAAAAAAGGGGGGGTGGGGGTTAAACCCAAAATTTCTTTGGGGGTTTTTTTAAAAAAACCGGGGGGGGAAAAACCTTTGGTGGGTTTAAATTTTTTTTTTTGGGGGCCCCCCCAAAAAAACCCCCCGGGGTAAAAAATTGTTCTTTTTTTTTTAAAAAAAAAGGGGTTGGGGGCCCGGATTTTTTTTTTTTTCCCGGGGAAAAAGGGGGTTTGGGAAAGGGGGTTTTAAAAAAAAAAACCAAAATTAACTCCCAAACCCCCAAAAATTTTAAATTTTGGGAAAAAAAATTTTTTAAATTTTTTTTGGGGGTTTTTTTTTTTTAAAAAATTTTTGGTTTTTTTTTTTTAAAAATTTTTTTTTTGGGGGGGGGGCCCCCCCCTTTTTTTTTTTTTTGGGGAAAAAAAAAAAAGGGGGGGTTTTTTTTTTTCCCCTTTTTTTTTTTTTAAAAAAATTTTTAGCCCCAAAAAGGGGGGGGGGTTTAAAAAAAAAAAGGGGGGAAAAGGGAAAAAAATTTTTTTTGGGGGGGTTTTCCTTTTGGGGTTTTTTTTAAAAAGGGAAAAGGGGGGTTTTGGGGGGGGGGCCCCGGGGGGGGGGGAAAAAAAAAGGGGGGGGGGGGGGGTTTTTTTTTGGGTTGGGGGGGGTTTTTTAAAAGGGAAGGGTTTTTAATTGGGGGGTTTTTTTTTTGGGTTTTTTTTGGGGGGGGGGGGGGGAAAAAAAAATTTTTTTTGGGGGGGGTTTTTTTTTTCCCCCCTTTTTTTTTTTTTTTTTGGGGGGGGGAAAAAAATATTTTTTTGGGGGTTTTGGGGGGGGGGGCCCGGGGGTTTTTTAAAAAAAAAAAAATTTTTTTTTAAAAATTTTAAAAGGGTTTTTTTTTTTTTGGGGTTTAAATTTCCGGGGAAAAAAAGGGGGGCCCCTTTTTTAAAAAAAAAATTTTTTTTTTTAAAAATTTTTAAAAAAAAAATTTTTTTTTTTAAAAAAATTTTTTATTTTAAAAAACCCCAATTTTTAAAAAGAATAATTATAATTTTCTGCCTTTAATGATGTCTTCCCCAAATTAATCTTTTTCTTTTTAAAAAAAAAAAAAAATTTTAAAAAAAATTTTAAAAAATAAAAAAAAAAAAACCAACAAAAAAAAAAAATTTTAAAAAAAAGCAAAAAAGAAAAATTTTTTTTAAATATGAAAATAAATTTTTTTGGGAAAAAAAAAAATACAAGAATGTTATAAATAATTTTTGGGAAATAAACAAAAAAAAAAAAAAAGAAAACCTTAATAATAAAGAGTTTATTGACTTTGGAGGAAACCAGCAATTAGCTTAATGGAAGAAAATAAATTTTGGTGAAATTATTTGTTTTAATTTGTATTATTTTATAATAAAGGGGTTTTTTTTAAGTTTGGTTAAAAAATTTTAAAAAAAAATTTTTAATGTCTTTTTGAAAAATTTTAATCACCCGCGAAATGTTTCCCCATGTTAAACAACGAAACTGTACGTTAATTACCTATAGTTTTTGATCTTCCATGAAACGTTAACTCTCGTTGTATTTTTCAATTAAGGTATGTAATTAATTGTTCACAAAAACTCTTAAAAAATAATTATTATAACTAACGGCATTTTCCCGAAGTGTTAGGCAGAGACGATAGAAATTCACACCACTTGTCCCGGCAAACTACTTATAAAATATTATGTATATTTTATGTATTTAATAAGCTTTTTAAAAAAACGTAGCTATGTAGGTAATGCCTTATTGTAATCTTTTACTTTTTCAATAATTTATTAGTTAAGTCGATAATATACCCTTATTGCGTATCCAGGCCAAGAGATCGGCCGCCAGCTCCCGTGCATCCTCCCAAGCCAAGTCCACGTCCCGCAGCTCTGACGCAAACCGCCGACGAATCGTCAACAGTCGAGGACCAGGACGCCGAAAACCTGATGCCTTGTAAAATAGGCAAGCATGGTTAAGGCTCTCGGGAGGCATACGTAGTGTATGGCCTAGCCAGCCGAAACGCCTTCGCCGGATGACAGTAGATACCGAGGGTTGCTGTGTCCGTTGCCTCACCGCTGTGTTCCTTACCAAGTCAAACCACCGCACACCTGAAATTCTTCTAAGACACCTATTCTCAAAACGCAGAAGTCTGCTATCTTGGGCCCTGGTTAGGTGCCACGATTCGCAGCCGTAGAGAACAGGTGTGAACATTATACATAGTCGCTATAAATATGTCGTTTTAAACAATCTATGTAGGTCATATTTCTTTTTTAGAAGGCCTTTCTTCAACTACTGTTCGGTGTTGCGGTTATAATATAATGTGTTAAACTACAACCACCAAATCCCGGGTTCTAAAAGTACTACGCGAACTTATTATTAGTTTATAATATGAAAACAGGGTTCTGCAAGTCCTACACGAACTTATTATTAGTATATATAAGTAATATGAAAACAGCCCGTTAAAAATAAATTATCCGCGACATTTTTTTTTCATGCCAAGGCAAGGAAAGGGGCAATCTCATACAATACTATTGTTAAGCTAATACTCATACTTTGTGTTCTGTATTTATCATTTATAATCCGTATTCCGTTCCCAGACAAGCACACGGTACGTTTACATAGAAGCTTAACTCCTATTGTCGGGAGTCGGGAGGGAATCCCTAGCGATGCAATACATTATGAAAATATTTCCACTTTATCCCCAGATTGTCGATCTATTTACCTGCTATGTACAAGTTATTACTTCGATTATCCTCCAGTTGATTTTAGTTATGAAAAAACGTTGTTATTTGCCTTTTATTTGGATTGGTCGGTGGTAGCGCATTTGGCTGCGGGGGGGATAACGAACCCACCGTCCACCCGCAGCTGTTATAGAGTCCTGGGGGACTCTCTTTCAGCTGCACATAGAGGAAAAATATTCTACTATTTCATCAACTCTATGCAGTTTAGTGAGGGGGGAGGAGGATATATTTATATCCCCCCCATCCCTCTAAGGTTACCCCCCTCAGTATCTCCGTTTAATTTATTCAGAAAAATAACAGTTACAAATATGTACAATGTAGATTGTACATATAAAACAAAACAATGAAAAAGTAACCAAAATCATTACAGGTAAAAAGTAATTTACACCTAATACACATAAATATATACTCGTACAAAATAAATAATAACAAACTAAATTAACAAGAGAAGACTTTAGCGTAGCTTGTAGCGCATTTGGCTGCCGTGCATGAAGTCGCGGGTTCGATTCCCGTACCCCGCATGGGGCACTGCATTGGTACACCATGTGCAGTGAAACTCTACGCGGTTTTAAGAGTGTTAGAAGATTGAGAAGAAATCTAGCACATTAATCGAATTACGTCCTTAGGGGTCGACGTCTATTCCCTTATCTAGCAGGACAACATGAAATATTTATTTACATGTGATTTTCATATTAATATTTCATGTGTGGTACTTTGGACTGGTTCTGAAGCGTAAGACTGCTCATCCTACCTTCATGTAATAAAATGATTAAAGTAGTAGTGGTAGGGTATAAATAATATGTTTTATATACTTTATTAAGATAAAGCTATCAAGACTGAGCACCTTGCCTTCATGTTATAAATTATAGGGACACGCTGCACATGACGTACCAATGCAGTTCCCTATGCACCATCAGGTGCGAAAACGAAACCATTTAAAGTCTAATCTGCTCTCGCAATTTTGGCTGTAGTTGACCGAAGTTAGAGTGTATAAGAGGTCACTTTATACGACTATGAACTTCGGTCAGCTTTCCGAAGTGCTTCGGCCAGGAACTTAGCAAAACTGCATTTCTATAAACAACAAAATCCCACTTCTGATTTCTACCTGAAAAACAATATCAACAGAATACCTTATGTATTACTGATAAAACTATGACTCGCCGCTAGCTCATCGATAAGTTAGTGGAAAGATTATCTATACTACAAAGGTGAACATGATTTACATAATATTTCATAAGTCCCACACCGCAACGTACTACTTGTACCGGGGATCAACTGAAGTGGCATTCTGATAACGTGATAAGATATTTATCGCCATGTCATGAATTTTTAGGGATCGATCAGCGATCATTATCGGATTCATTACTTCAACGTTCAATGCGAAATTCCCAATATTACTTCTTAAGTTCACTTATTGCATAGTCTACTACTACTACTACTTTCCCTTATCCGCACCCAATGGTGCATAGGACACTGCATTGCATAGTCAATAACCATTCTATACCTTTATTTCTTCGAACTAGAATTCACTAGAAGGGGCGTTTCCATACAATTTTTCTAAAAATATACGCTTCCTAGGGTTAATTTCACAACACCATTTATTTTGAAATTCCACCGTCTAAAGACTCCAGCAGACAACTCTCGAAACGTGTGACGTAGATGTCTAGTGATGACGTACATGCCTATTAATGACGTAGTGAGTTTTTATTCTTTATTATTATTATTTTATTCTTATTTCTATGCTTTTACTCTGTGTTCAATAACATTCATTATGCAATCACATTTCTAAACGCTTCAAGGTTAAATTAATTTGAAGTGAACATCGAAAATTCACTTTCATTCTCTTTGTACCTTCTTTCATTTGTTCTTCAGAACAATTTTTTTCCAAAAAGAAAAAAAGCGGTAAATTAACCCTTTGCAATTTTTTATTTAATTGTGACATAGTTTATTGGTTTGATAAACCATACGCGCGTATATCTACTACATTGTAAGTATTAGTAATATATTACTTTGTATTGTGTTGTGAATATGACCGTATGTAATATTATAGTAAATGGACACAGGTTGAAGCAGGTTGAAGAATTTGTATATTTGGGAAGTATGTTTACAAGAGACGGAAATGTGGATAAGGACATTGAGAGAAGGGTTAGTGCCGGAAACAGAGTTAATGGTGCCTTGAAATCTCGATAGTGGCAAATAAGAACTTATGGAAAGAAGCAAAATTAGCAGTACACAACGGAGTTCTGGTACCAACCCTTATGTATGGTAGTGAAACGTGGCGTTAGAAAAAGAAAGATGAAAGTAGACTGAATGCTGTTGAAATACGATCTCTCAGGCAAATGTGTGGAAAGACTATGTATGATAGGTGTACAAATGTCGAAACTAGAGCAGAGTGCAAGGCTGAGATAAGCATTATCGACCAAAATTAAGAAAGGGCTTTTACGATGGTTTGGTCATGTGGAGCGAATGAGTGATGAAAGAACGGCTAAAAGAAGTTTAAATGCAAGTGTGCCTGGATGTAGAAGCCGCGGAAGGCCGAGAAAGACATGGTATGACCAAGTACGTCAAGTACTTGAAAGTGGTCATGTGAAAAGTCGGAATAATCGGCGTATGTGTATGAGAAGACGTATGAATGTAGAGGATGTCTGTCAGGACAGAGTGGTATAGCGTTCTATCCTCTCTGCTTACCCCTACGGGAAAATGGCGTGATGGTTAGTTAGTTAGTTACTTTGTATTGCCTGCCCATCTAAGTGCAACCTGTATTTTGAAGAATTGTTATCAATTTATCAAGTTTTCGAAAATTAACTAGTAGATTATGGAATGTTATATCAAAGGCAGTATGGATGAATCAAGTTTATAAACCAGTCACTCAGCCAGTCGGGTCATACGCCCTGTGGAGTGTTTCATGCTAATTGGCTGGTCACTTCGCACTATGTATGTACACACTTCATACGAAGCTACCCGTACTTCGGTCAACGAATGAGGAGCTTCGGAAGAGTGTAGACTTGACATGATATTCGGTTACCAAAAAGCAAGAACAATAGACTTATTTCCACTTTTCCTATTTTAGTACCCACATAGTATCTCGTGCTGTAGTTCATTGGAACGATTATTGTATCGAACTCCTGCTCTATTGATACGTTCTAGATAGTTCCGTCTAGTGTGTGGTTTGGTTTGGCCATCAACCATAATAACACTGCGATGGGAAGCGGAGTATTTGAGTACAGACGGGATCGCCCACATCTTCCAAGTCCATCGATCTGCGTCTCAAATTCTGCCAACTAGATCCTAACTAGCGAGGACCATACAACACCAAGTGCAATGATAGTATCACATTCAATTTACTTTTTTTATATTGATATTTATTACTCACGTAATCCAACTGATCCTCGTCCCCCAGTTTATTTATTGATTATTTATTTATTTATTTATTACATTTCACATTTAATATAATCACAATAATGGGATGGTGACTCACAATAGAGACCCATGCCAATGATCTGGCCCCGACTCACTAGTTGGCCACCAATCACAATATAGTATCTTAGTTAAATTAAAATAATGTGTATAGCGACCATTTTTGTAATAATTTTTCTCACTACTAAAACAAACTTTAAAAACGTGTTTTTCACATTTAAAAACATTTCACATGCGATACCTAGGACTGGCGGTCAAGCGTAAGAATGATTCGCTGCACTTGTGTGTATCAATGCCTGTAACAATGTCCGCCTCGTCGCATAGTGGTAGCGCATTTGGCTACCGTGCACAGGGTCGCGGGGTTCGATTCCCGTACACATGAAATATTTATTTACATGTGATTTTCATATTCATTTTCATGTGTGTTACCTTGGACTGGTACTGAAGCGTAAGACTGATAATCCTACCCTTCATGTAATACAATGATCAAGATACACTGCGCTTGGGGTACCAATGCAGTGCCCTATGCACCATTGAAAGCCATTACAGTCGTGAAATAAGTCGACGATACGTTTAATTTATTCCGCGCTAAATTTGAATTCAAATTCTGCGCAGTTCAGGAGGTCCCAGCTAAGATTGATTTTCGCCTATGACTTTCAGCATTATAATATTAATTTCACGATTAAGACTTTCTCAGCCCAAGTACTCAAAAAACGTGGACTTGATTTTCCCGCCAGGTAGGTACTATCGAATGGCCGCGTGGTGTCTGACGTTCACAAAGTTCAAATTGCTATAAATATAATCTGTTTGAAGTGCGAGGATCCCAAGCTAGATTTTAGGTCACCGGCACGCGATTATCATAATAACAGATTTAATCCAACGTTAAGATTTAATTTAGAACGTGGATTTTAACCTGTATAAAGCTGATTATAGTGTTCTACGGGATCAACGTGTTATTTTAGCTTGTTTACACAAAAATCGCCTTTTTTACTTCACTTTTTTATTCTTGGATACCGTCGACAATTTTCCAAGTTGGATACTTATAATCTGACTATCATTAACACACGTACACACACACATCATAATAAGTAGATTGTGGGCGGCACCGTTAGGTATACAAATACAAATATAATTCTATTCATTCACTACTACTTCTACTTTCCTTATCCGCGCCCAATGGTGCATAGGGGACTGCAAGAATTCAACAAGAATTCACTATAAGGGGAGTTTCCATACAAATTTTCGAAAAATATACGCTTCCTAGGGTTAATTTCATAACATCCCTTATTATCAAATTATACCTTCTAAAGACTCCAGTAGCTCAATCACAGATGATTGTCGACGTGCTTAAAAACGTGCTAAGCATTTGACCGATCACAATGAACATACGTTCATATCACGGTCGCGTTGCCAAGCACCATAGATGAAAGGCATATTTGGACAAATGTTTCGTTTTATTGCTTTCTCGAATTGATTTAAAGCAAATAAATGGCATGATAAATTGTGCACAAACAATTAAAACTCTATAAA
>JAGVSP010002295.1:0-33084 GCA_022494985.1 Micrasema minimum | reverse complement strand
CCAAAAAAAACCCACCCAAAAAAAATAATTTTATTCGGGGGTTTTAAAAAAACCCCCCGTAAAAAAAATTTTTTGTAAAAAAAAATTAAACCCGTGTTGCAATAAGAATATTTCCAAAAAATCGTATTTAAAGAAAGTATCTACATAAAAAAACAGACGTGAGAGCATTAAAATTTAGCCTTGTGCAATAAAGTAAAAGTGAAGTGAAAAGGTGTTAAGTTAATAATGGTTTTTGTTTAGTTGATCGGGGTGACCCGTTGGTAGATTAGTAAGGTAGAAGGGTTGGATACTGCATCTTCCCAGGTGCTAGGTGTGGGGTCATTTTACTTTCAATGATGCCCTTGGGAAGAAGGGCCACAAATCAACGATGACCTTTTTTAGAAATAATATCCTTAGCATGCAAAAACTTCTCATAAATTTAACGCTCAGAGTAAATTTACAATGCTATAAAACTGCACGGTTTTAAAAATATAAATAATATTGCATCAACAGTATATTGATTATCAATGTATTTATTGATTATTAATGCTGTTTTATAAAAAAAATATGGATTTATATGCAGAATTACTACAAAAAAAAATACTTGAAAGTGGTCGTGTGAAAAGTCTGAATAATCGGTGTGCGTGCATGAGAAGATGTTGAATGTAGAGGAAGCAAGAAAATATGCCAGGACAGAAGGTTGTGGCGTTCTATCCTCTCTGCCTACCCCTACGGGGAAAAGGCGTGATGGTTATTTAGTTAGTTAATTTACGTTTCTACTATTTTCCTTTAATGGTGCAAAGAGCATTGTGTTGTAATACTATCAAGTGCCGTGAATCTTGATTCATTTGTAACATGAATGCAAGATGACCAGTTTTACTCTTCAGAGCCAGTCCAAGGTATCACTTATGAAATAGTTTATGTGTGAAAATTGGATTTAAATAAATATTTCATCTGCCGGACGGGAAATGAACCCGCGACCCCATGCTGCAAGTTGCCCAGCACGCTTATCACTACTCCACAAAGCTAACACATCTGTTTTGTGAAATAAGTAGTATTGATTTCCTGTTTATTCGTTTGCTGAAATCTTGTTTAATCATGAAGCTATTTTATGATATTTTATATTTTTAAAGACATGTGAGTTAAAAGATTCGTGGACAAAGTTAATAGGCATGTTTTAGGAAAATAACAACATTAACTCAAGACGAAAACCGGCTATTAGTATTATTTAAACATCTTAAAGTTTTTAGAAATTGATTTATTTAGGCAAAATTGTTTTGAGATGTTCGAGAAGAGATACTGTATAAACTGAATTAAATTAAAATAATTTCCTTATTTTTTAAAATTTAAATATTTCATCTATTTCAAAAGAATTATTAAATTCTTGGTAAAATGAACTACTTTGATCAATATAATGCATAAAGGCACATCAAAAATGAATGCGTACTCGTATTTTAAAAAAAAAATTAAAGCCCTTGGAAGCGTTGAGAAGACTTGATATTTTTAACCATTTAGAGTGATCTTCTTTTAAATTAATAAGAGTGATATAGTCTTAACTTCTGTTATGCCAATCCGGATGAAATTGTCCAGAATAGGAAGCGCTATGGTCCAGGGAGCTTGAAGCTGAGAGCGTAGAGCTTCCGGCGTCCCCAGAGGACCTTCAGTAGCCATATTGTCAGGACTATACTAATCATTGGGGATTTTACATATACCTTGGTGACGGCTGAAACTGCCAAAGCTGGATGGCATTGCCCAGAATAGGCAGCGCTATGGGTCCAGGGAGCTTGAAGCTGAGAGCGTAGAGCTTCCGGCGTCCCCAGAGGACCTTCAGTAGCCATATTGTCAGGACTATACTAATCATTGGGGATTTTAACATTACCTTGGTGACGGCTGAAACTGCCAAGCTGGATGGCATTGCCAGAATAGGCAGCGCTATGGGTCCAGGGAGCTTGAAGCTGAGAGCGTAAGAGCTTCCGGCGTCCCCAGAGGACCTTCAGTAGCCATATTGTCAGGACTATACTAATCATGGGGATTTTAACATACCTTGGTGACGGCTGAAACTGCCAAGCTGGATGGCATTGCCCAGAATAGGCAGCGCTATGGGTCCAGGGAGCTTGAAGCTGAGAGCGTAGAGCTTCCGGCGTCCCCAGAGGACCTTCAGTAGCCATATTGTCAGGACTATACTAATCATTGGGGATTTTAACATACCTTGGTGACGGCTGAAACTGCCAAGCTGGATGGCATTGCCCAGAATAGGCAGCGCTATGGGTCCAGGGAGCTTGAAGCTGAGAGCGTAGAGCTTCCGGCGTCCCCAGAGGACCTTCAGTAGCCATATTGTCAGGACTATACTAATCATTGGGGATTTTAACATACCTTGGTGACGGCTGAAACTGCCAAGCTGGATGGCATTGCCCAGAATAGGCAGCGCTATGGGTCCAGGGAGCTTGAAGCTGAGAGCGTAGAGCTTCCGGCGTCCCCAGAGGACCTTCAGTAGCCATATTGTCAGGACTATACTAATCATTGGGGATTTTAACATACCTTGGTGACGGCTGAAACTGCCAAGCTGGATGGCATTGCCCAGAATAGGCAGCGCTATGGGTCCAGGGAGCTTGAAGCTGAGAGCGTAGAGCTTCCGGCGTCCCCAGAGGACCTTCAGTAGCCATATAGTCAAAACCAAAATAAAGGTCCTGAATACTGCAGATGACGCCAACTCTTGAAGCATTGACTCCATATCAAAATTGATTTAGTTTTTTGACTGAAATCATTCAAATTTAAAAACATTTTTAACAATTCGGTAATTAACATAGATATAAATATAACGTATAAAAAGGATCTAGAAAACCCCCTACAAAATTATATTTAGACAATTATGTAATAATTATTACAACTGTTGAGTGGATGATTGCTTGTTTTATGAAGTCAGTAAACTGTTATTATTCCTGATATCTCAACAGAGACAGAGAAACTCTGGAAACGAATGTGGGTTATCTAGGCGTTTACAGGGCTTATGACCTGTCATTGGCTGGGTTAAGTGGCCACTTGATGTATTACAACATTCCCCATTCCGCTCATCATCTGACAACCGTGTATGACAAATTTTTGAAACTTTTATTTATGTTGAGTTTGTACAGAAGAATCCACATGCAAGTTGGTATTAGATAACCCACATTCGTTTCCAGAGTTTCTCTGTCTCTGTTGAGATATCAATAATATCTGATATCAGCCCAGCATGGGTATAATCCAGTAAATTGTCTACAAGTATTTGTATTGGTTCAAAATGTTGTTATTATTCCTATCATTTTTAATATAAATTCGCATTCGCTTTTATTTAAACCCCACAACAGGCCAGGAGGCTCATTGCAGAGGGGAATAATATCACAAACACCCAAGAAGCTTCACAAAAATCCTATTTTCATTTAAGTGATCTCTCTGGGAATCAAATGCGGAACCCTCGTGTCGCGAATCCATGTCTTATAAATATTCATTACGTTACTCAGGTATGGATGTATCAATATTACAAAATAACAATGGTTATTATTTGGAAATTGTTGTTATATTACAAGTGGGAAAAACGTCTAAAAAATCTAATAATAAAATCGAAAATTCGTAGAATTTACTGAAAATAAAATAAGTATTGTATCTGAAAAAATCAGATTGATTTACAATATATTAATGTACATTCAAGTATTTACAATACATTAATGTTCACCTTGACGAAACTAAGGGTTGGTTGGAAAATAGTTAACGTATCAATACTGCCTGCCTTGAGCGTCATAAATTTACATTAAATTAATTTATACTGTTATTAAAATTATAGCGAATCGATTGAAATCAAGTTGCGGCAAACTTATTAAAAACTTTAAGTTATATTGTAATGGATAATAATTACAATTTTAAAACCCCGCTTTTTCAACTTTCCATAAAGCTCGCAAAACTATGTATTTTACTATAAATTTCTGACCTGAATGATTTTTTTACACTGTATCAGAATCTATCTTCATTTGTTTTTGTTATTGTTATAATATAATTATCTGCACTGTTATCTTTAACTTATAACATATAAATATGTTACTAAACTGCGTCAACAAACAATCGCACTGTCCGATATATTTTGAAGACTGGTTTGATGTTGTTACCTCGTCCGGTTTTATAAATTTGCTACTTACCTATTTATGTATATCTACCATCATGACGACAAATATTAGTAGCATAGTGTACAGATTTTTAGTTATTTTAATAGAAAGTAAGGTGTTTTTAGAGAAGGAAATACGGAATTTCAAACAATTTAGATACCCACATTTTTAAAAACAAAATTGAGACATGCTTTCATTAAAAAAATTGGAAAAATTAGATGTTCGGATTGTATGGTTCTTTTTCTGATGGTTTTCTTCTTCTTCTTCTTTCGCCACATTCGCTCCTATGTGGAGCATGTGGACATCACTAGATCCCTCCAGGAGACCCTGTCAGGCCCGCATCCATCAGCTCCGCCGAATACATCCGTTGGATGGTCATCGACGGTCTGCCAGGATGGCGGGATCCTGCAGGCGTAAAGAAGAGGCAGCTCGGGTTCAGGCTCTCCCGAGGCATCCGGAGTACATGCCCAAGCCAGGTCCATCGCCGCATCTTCACGACTCCAGTTATTGAAGGTTGTCAAACCATCTAATGCCTAGAATCCTTCTCAGACACTTGTTCACAAAGCTCAACAAGCGAGCATTCTGAGCTTTTGTGAGGTGCCAGGATTCGCATCCATGGTTTTTGCTTCACTTATATTTTTTCTGTACCAATCATTTAGATAGTGTTTATTTGAATTAAAAATGATTTTATATTGGCCCATATTATTTACATGACTCAGCTTGTGCCAATGTCGGTGGAGGGGTAGATTTTATAAGCGTTTACATAATGGTATGTATCAGAATGATGGAGAAAAAAAAACTAATCTCATGTCATGGACCAAGTGAGTTCTCTCTTCTCTTTTTCACTAGCTTCGTACCAGGGTGGGATTTTGTCTCTTTCACAGGTGCTGTCCACTGGCTCCTACCCCTGGGCATTCTTCTTCATTCCCCACTCCCCCTCATCATTCACCACTCTTCTTCCACAGGACCAAGTGAGCCCATCATCATCATCATCATACCATATCCGCTCCTATGTGAAGCATATGGATTCCACAAGCTACCTCCAATTTCCCGTGCATACTCCCAATTCAAGTCCACGTCCCGCAGCTCTGACGCAAACTCAGTGGACGTCCGGGGCGTCGCGTCGAGAACCTGACGCCTTGTAAATAGGCAAGCATGGTTAAGGCTCCCGGGAGGCATACGTAGTGTATGACCTAGCCAGCCGAAACGCCTAAGTATCACCAATCGTAATTTTTTTATTTGAGACTGCTCCATTGTAACTTTATACTACAATAATTTATTGTATTTTTCAAAATTATGTTATGAATCGCAGAATTTATTTTATTGACAGTAAACAAATAAATAACTCCAAAACATGCAAGGCCCTTTTATCCTTTTATTTATTTATTTAAACTTGGAGTTCTTGACCTGATCCAGTATACCTTTATGACCCTTTTGAATATGTAAAACAAGTTTTGCAAGCATAAAGGTTAACTTTATACGTTTTGTCTTTTATTTACGCAGAAGCTCTTTTGCATACAGTGCATATTATATTCGGGAAATATCATGAAACAGCCTTTATGTGATATTGAAGATGCTATAAGGATTGTTATTTTAATTTTATTTATCAGGGTACTCAACAGCGAAACATTCATTAAGGATACAAGGTTAAGTAATCATAACAAAGGCCAAAAACAGAGTTTCAAATGAATATGTGGGAGAAAATGTGTAAGTAATAAACTATAATCGAAAGTCTAATAATAATTGCAAAGGATGGTTAATGTTTGTGAAAAGGAGAGGACGTGTAGTGGGGGTGTGTGTGTGTGAGGGTGAGGGAGGGTGTGTAAGTTTGATTGTAAGGTTGAGAGAGAGGGAGTGAGTGTGTGAAATATATAAAACTTTTGGTTGTCTGTAAAGTCGGTTTATGGACGATAATTTTACGGGATAACGTCATAAGAAAACATTGATGAAAAATAGCATACTTTTATGAATTGAATTGAATTATTAATACTGAATTATCATTATTTTGTATAATACAAAGCAGGAGTTAATTGAAAATTACAATTTTTTCCATAAATTACATATATTTTTTTCACTTTGTAGCTTGTGTGCTGCTGCCGTCTCCCTTCTACTCGGACGCAACGGCCGATGGAGTGGAAGAGAGATAGATGCGTCACAAACCGAACGCTTAGGCCGATCGTGCCCCTCTATCGCTTGTTCCGCGCTCTCGCTTGCACACTCGGCTCAGGCGGAACGTGACAATAAGTCATGCTTTTTCGTGTGTACAGCCGGCGTTCATCGATTTATTAGACGTTATCACGTCAAAAATAATTACAATATCAATTTTAATAATTTAAAATGAATATTTATTAGTCAAAAATATCTATATCACTACAATGCTTATTCTAATTGCAAATTATGCAAACCATGGGAGAGTTCATTGTATAATTAGTACGAAAAACAGATACATGGAACATGGATATTATTTTTAGATTGTAAATTAATGACATGTTCCCTTTAATGGCTTATTTCGTCGAAAACTTTAATACATAACCAACTTTAATTTTCATCAGCATCTTGAACACTTATTTTCACTAAGATTTTTGTTGTTGTATTACATAACATAACATAAACTTATTCAAATTCCAAAATTGTAAATCATAAATTTAAATTTTCAGGCAAATACAGTAATTACATATCTTTTCAATAATTATAATATTGTACATATCTTCTCTGAGACAGGTGCGCAAAACGCCACCTAGTAGAGAAGATATCAATAACAAATTAGTTTCACACACCATCTGTAATGAATAAGATATGTAATGTTAGGGACCATAATAAACAAATAAACAAATAAACAAAAGTATGCATTGTGCCGGTGCTCCTATAAGGATGTTGACCCCTATGGGAGTCGAACCCAAGCATAATATTTTATTGACTAGTCTAATGCGAATGTTAGATGAACGTTTATTTTATCGTAGAGCTAGAAAAAATAAGGAAAACTTTAACTTAAGTAAAGGAATATTATTAAAAATACAGGTTTGACAGGAATTTGCCAAAACAAACATTGAAATGAAACAAGTTTTGGAAATATCTTGCTTTCAATTAAAAATATTTTATTAGGTTTTTCCGTTGAGGAAAAATTTGACTATCACAATGCAAATTTCAATAAAAACACACATTATCAATATTTTTAGTGTCAATAACTAAGCTGAGTCACTTATTATTATTTATCATGCTAAAAAAAATTTCAGATTTATTTAACTACAGCATTTTTATGATTTTTTTAACTTAGAAGGCTATCTATTTTGATGCTTTTTCCCCCCTGTTTGTTAAAAGTTCCTTATTTTAAAATCTTTATTTACATAACAGTAGAGGGTTTTATGTATGTGTCCGCTAAACGTGCAATCGGATTTACCAAAGGAAATAATATGATGTTTGCCGAATAATATTATTTTTTTGTCGAATAGATTATGTATAGCTAATGCAGAGAAATTAGTGTACCAATGGTGCAAAACTATTAATAAGGAAAAAGTCATGAGCCCTGTAAACCATATATAAGCATACGGCCACTTAACCCAGCCAATGACAGGTCATAAGCCCTGTAAACGCCTAGATAACCCACATTCGTTTCTAGAGTTTCTCTGTCTCTGTTGGGATATCAATAATATCTGAAGGAAAAAGTAATTATAGTAGCAATATCTTATAACCAAATCTTAGTTTACTATAGTGAGAATAAACATTAAATATACCAAATAGTTTTGACAAAGGATACTGCATGGGAACGCCACGTGTATCCTTTTCCTAGGTATCACATACTATGTAAAAACCATATTTAAATAAAAATTTCATATTGAATCCGTTGCAACTCGAACCCGCTATCTCAAAAAACTCCGATCAGCGCTATCGGTTCTAAATGGGCAATTGCCTGATCTAAGAAACCAATATGATGTTCACGTCCCGCAGCTCTGACGCAAACTGCCGACGAATTGTCAACAGTGGACGACCAGGACGCCGAGAACCTGAGCCGTGTAAAATAGGCAATCATGGTTAAGGCTATCGGGAGGCATACGTAGTATAGGCTTAGCCGGCTGAAACGCATTCGCCGGATGACTGTAGATTCCTTGCTGTGTTCGATGGGCTGAGCATGTGCACAGAATGCCAAGCACGCGGATACCAACAGAATGATGAATGTATACAGGTTGCGTCATGTAAAAATAACGCTGGAAGAAAGTGGAGGGGGTGTGTTTGCGCATGTGACCCGCCCACCCCGCATCCCAAATAAGGCCGATAATCCCCTTAATGCGCTTATGCGCAGCTTGACCGCCAGCGTTCTTTTTACATGACGCGACCTATACCCGGGGGGTGAAAGAAGAATTGGCAGACCAATACTAAACTGGGAGGATTACATGAAGAGAGATGCATCACTGCTCCTGCGTGTAAAAGGTCATACTGGGGCCTTCGTACCGACACAAATCGTGATCGAATTCATAATTTTGTATGGAAAATCATTGCCCTTAGCGTATATACGTTAATTTCGTCACTGGCAATGATTTACCGTACAAAATGGTGAATTCAATCTCGATGTTTGTTTATGTTTATGCTAAGGACCCTGCATCTAATACGCGTTTGTTTACTATGAGGATCGATATCAGGTGGGACACATCTGATATGGACTATAAGGACTTGTCTGCATCTGCTCAAAATGATGATAAAACCACGGAAAGCTCGTCATGGATAAGCCGGTTTGTTGATGGATATCAATAGCCTACCGATCAATTAGAAGGCTGGCTGGAAGATGGCAGATGGAGGAAGACAGGCAGTGCTAGAGGCGAATGAAAAAAGGCGGATTTGGGCTGTAGCACCATCGGAGAGAGATTATGGTTAATAAAGAGATTGCTGGTGTTTAGTGCATGGGTAGGAGATGTATTGAAAATAAAACAGTTTTGCTGGAAATTGCTATTTATTTAAATAAACCTTCCATTACAAGTTAAATACATGAATACAATATTATTACATTATAAATTCATGGTGTAACAAAACTCGATGTAAAAGCAGGAAACCGGTGAATCTTCATAATATTTAGAGCCGATTTTGTTGAATGATTTTTTTTATTTGACCCATAGTTTTCGAGAAAAATGAGTACGAAGTTGATTGTTTTTCAATAAATTTTGGCAAATTGTTATCAAATATCATCTATAAATGAAACAAAATAAAAAAAACAGCATTTTAATATGAATTTGTGCAATTTACTTAATCTGCGGTACTATTGAAAGCTCTTATGAAAAGATAATTTTTTTTAAGTTCAGATTCAAAATACACGTTTACACATTCGACTCCAAATATGACGTAGAATCATAGTTCTGTTACTCCATTGTATAATATATAAAGAAACAGTAGACAATAGAAAAAATCCCACATAGGCATGGCCTGTGCGTGGGTATACTCATATAAGTTGATATAAATATTAGTACGTACACATAATATAAAAACTTGAAAATACAACACTTCGAGTTTTTGCTGTATTACATAAATACATTATTAATATTCATATCCTTAACCTCAAGTTTTAAACCATCAAGTTATTTTAAATTTCTAAATATGAACAGTGCAAAAGTTATATTTATTTAAAATAATTCAAGTAGATATTCCCCTAACATGCCACTTGATGATGAGTTCAAGCACTTCGATTTCTCCTCGTAATCTTCATATTGTATCCTACAGCACTTCGCAGAGATATGTCAGCTTTGATAGGTAAAGTTTCAAATTGTTGATCTGAATGCAATTCGTAGTTTCTGATCATGTAAATGGCGGCTGTCTTAAATGCGTCCATACCAAATGCTTGTCCTGAAAATAAAAAGATATAAATATTGTATTTAATAAATAATGGACGCGCCTATAATACTAAAGGAATTTTAAATTTGATTTGCGTTTTTATGATGTGATGTACTGGTATGGGGGCTTTAATTAATACACGGTGTGACAATTATGACGGGTTTAATATAATACTGATTTAAAACTGACTATGCTCCTCAGAGCTCTAACTGGGAATGCAGGCACACAGCAGACATACTCCATACACGCACACGTTCGTACATCTTCTGTCGCCCTCACACACAGTCTCTTTCACACACATATCTCACATATGAAAACCTAAATATTTCAATTTTAGAGCTACTTAACTGGAAAAATATCACGTTAAAAATTATATGATTCTATGTGGGTTTAAAAAAAAAAAAAATTATCTTTAACAACTGTTTCTGTATCAATATAAAAATATTATTACCAAACTTAATTCCAATGTGAAATAATTGTAAAGATACTCTGTTTTATACCTGCTACAAATTAAGTATTTAAAAAAAGAGTTTTTTTCTTGTCCTCGGTTGAGGATAAGAGTTCTAATAATGAGGAGTTTTTCGCTTTCGTCTTAAAAATTTACAAGTTTTGGTTAAAAAAACCTACCAATGCAGTTCCTTTGTCCAGCGCTGAATGGTACGTAGGCAAAATGTGGCCTCTTGGCTGACTCCTCGGGGAGGAACCGCTCGGGAACGAAGGAGTTGGGCTGCTTCCAGTACTTGGGGTTCCTATGGAGAAGGTAGCTGCAGAGAATGATGGAAGAACCGGCCGGCAGAGTCATGTCTCCTGGTGAACCAAATATAACATTATCAGAAGGCCGAAAAAACGAAGGGGCGTTTCCATACAAAATTTCTAAAAATATACGCTTCCTAGGGTTAATTTCATAACACCTCTTATGATCAAATTTTACCCTCTAAGGACTCCAGCACTTAGGCAAATACACGAAACGTGTGATGTAGATGTCTAGTGATGACGTAGATGCCTATTGGTGACGTAGTGGGTAACTAGACTCCTCAGACACGGTAATATTTTTCAAGTATGGAATGTCAGACGATGGCCAAATATTTCTGCTTTCCCTTATCTGCATAGGGCACTGCATTAGTACACCAAGTGCAGTGTAACTAGATCGTTTTTATTACATGAAGGTAAGATGATCAGTTTTACGCTTCTGAACCAGTCCAAGGTATTAAAAAATGTATTATTTTTATACATGTATGGAATTAAACATATTTTAAATAACACTATGGAAAACATAAATGATTTAAAAAACTGTTAATTGTTTGTAAAGGCGGTTTACGGACGATAATTTTACGTGATAACGTCATAAGAAAACATTGATGAAAAATAGCATACTTTTATGAATTGAATTGAATCATAATTACTGAATTATCATTATTTTGTATAATACAAAGCAGGAAGAAATTGAAAATTACAATTTTTTCCATAAATTATTTTTTTTTTGCACTCGTTAATTCAAATATTTGTTAACTTAAATTATACAAATTAATTTCAAGTAACAATGTGCTATTAACAATTAACAAGTGAAAGAGAGCTAGATGCGTCACAAACCGAACGCTTAGGCCGATCGTGCCTGTCTATCGCTTGTTCCGCGCTCTCGCTTGCACATTCGGCTCAGGCGGAACGTGACAATAAGTCATGCTTTTTCATGTGTGCAGCCGGCGTTCATCGATTCATTAGACGTTATCACGTCAAAAATACATGATTTTATACAAAATACCAACTGCTTTTCAAGTAGAAATCAGAATGCAAATATCTCATCTGGGCTGGTCCAGTTGGGAAGAGCCGGATAGACTCCTTAGTGCACATATCGAGATAGGGCAGCTTGGAGAAATGTTCCGTTGTGACTTCCGCATCCATATCATCCTCATACAGCTCCTTGATCTCTTTCCACAACTTGTCTTGGCATTGCTTGTGCATAGCTATCAACAGCGCGAAGGCGCAGAGCTGGGTGTATCCAGTGTCCATACCCTGAAAGGAAAGGTTTACTATACGTGACGTTCATAATGCAAAATGCAGAACAATTCGCAAAAGGGGTGAGCTATATAGAAGTCATTTACAATACTAACTCATTCCTTACGCTTAGTGTTCTGCAAATTTTGTGACACGTCGCGTCAGTGTATTAAATGCGAAATAGTTTAAATTCAGTCATGATTTAGAAAAGTTGCATTTATTATTGAATAAACTGTTCAAAAAGATATTATTAAAATCCCAACAGAGACAGAGAAACTATGGAAACGAATGTGAGTAATCTAGGCGTTTACAGAGCTTATGACCTGTCATTGGCTGGGTTGAGTGGCCACTTGATGTATTACAACATTTCCCATTCCGCCCACCATCTGATAACCATTCATGACAAATTTTTAAAACTTGTATATATATTGAACTCGCGTTCGTAATATCACATTACAAGTGAATTTCTCCCAGTAATTTGTCTACAAGTATTTGTACACATTCAAAATGTCGTAAAAAAGAATCTAGTTTACAATTGCAGCTTCCGCAAGCGTATAAAGTACGAGGTTTATACAAGCGTTTGTCGACGTTTTTCTATGGATTTTCTTCGATTAGTTGCTCGATCACAGATCAGTACCGACTCGGTAATAAGCGACGTGAATAACGATTTCTTACCAATGGATGTTTTAAACGTTTCTTACCCAACGCGATCACAATGGAACACGCGTTAAAAGTTATCGATCGGGATTATTAAACGAGCGCATACTAGTCGCGAGCCATTTCCCGAGATATATCTTTATTCGCACAAATCTTCATTCAATCTTTATTATAATTTTAGCCGGTTTTCGGCAAGCCAAATATTGAGAAAAGCAGTCGACATAATAAAAAATCCGACAAGCGCGATGATTTGACGTTTGACGTAAGGCCGCGATATAGCGTAGTTCGGCTCCGCTCGGCTCAGATCGTCGATGCTCGGCTCAGCGATCGCGGTATTGAAAGATATGTCATTGTGAATCGCATCAAATCGTATAGTTTAGCACGTGGATTAGCACGTTTTTAACTACGTCGATAGTTATCTGTGTGCTTAAGCTACAAATTCATCAACTTTTAAAGCGACCTCGCACCGACCTGCATCTACAACATGTCGATTTATTTGGTTATCCTGACATATATTTTTTGAATCCTAATATCAACTCATCACAATTTTTTTTCTTTCGTATCTTATTAAATACCTACTCAACATTTAATGAAACTGACTTTCAATAAAATATAATACTTTGTACAACATTTTGGGCGTGTTCAAATACTTGTACACAAATCTGGATTTTATCCCAAGACGCAACTTTGCTAATAAATACTTAACTTCAATATCAATGCATAGATGGAGCTTTCAACTCGCTACTGGATGATTCTCGATTCGTAACATATATACAAAATCAAAAATTTTACCTGCTGTGGATATTCGCTAATAAG
Organism: Micrasema minimum; assembly: GCA_022494985.1. Classification (NCBI taxonomy): domain Eukaryota; kingdom Metazoa; phylum Arthropoda; class Insecta; order Trichoptera; family Brachycentridae; genus Micrasema; species Micrasema minimum. The sequence goes on along the minus strand of JAGVSP010002295.1, from coordinate 19,693 downwards.
CGGAATGTGGAATGTTGTAGTACCTACATAAAGTGGCCATTTAACCCAGCCAATGACAGATCATAAGCCCTGTAAACGCTCGAAATCCATTTTCCTGAATTTGAAAAAAAATTCCACCTTATCTCTGTAGGGATATAAAATGAAATAATATTTTTTGTTTGATCGTAAAAACCAACTTAAGGCCCCTTACGGGGTCCCCCATACATTCATGTACGTCAGGGCAAAATTCCCTTGTACTTCATGGTTCATTAAATAAAAATGAAAAAAAATATGACGTAATTATTAATTCTTTTTCTAGTGAATTATCGGACTAAATTTTTATTGAAATATTTCGTTGAATCACAATTAATTTAAAGAAAACCCCCTGTTTTTAATAACATTTGATGCATAACACAAAAACAGTACATATAAGATTTTTAAAAAAAATGTATTAAATAAATACGGTATATATCTAGTGCATTATCTGATTAAAATTTGTAAAACATTAGTAGATTTTGATTATATTAAATTCCGTGTTTTAACGAGCGCTCATCTGGGCGCTTACTACATTTTATTTTTTGTATACCTACGCGATGCAAATAATAATGAAACCAAACGGCGCGACGTTCGATCGGATTTTGGTCGTGTTTTAAACGAGCGCTCATCCGGGCGCTTACTACATTTTACAATTAACAAAGGGTGGACCTAGTAGCCCCTTAATACAGTATTTTTCAATACGTGTTAACATACTGGGTTTATCGTGTTGTTGAATTCCTCAATCACTTCTTCAAAAGTGCAGTTTCCAGCGCGTACAGCTTCGGCCAAGACTTCAAATACAGTTTGTCTTTTTCCACTCTTGTTGATTTCTTCGTCTTCAAATCCATACAGAGGTTCTTCTAGCACTGATTAAAAAGAAATTACAATCTCTAGAGTTTTCATTACAAATTTTTGTGTTTCACGCGTTATTCTAAGCATATCAAATGAGAAAAGTAAAATTTTACCAACGGGGGTTTGACAAAAGAACAATCCTTATTTTATTAAAACGTTAAGACTATTATCTAAGGACAGCGCTAGAAATTTTAGTAATAGTATTTCTGATCATCTTGCCTTCATGAAACAAATAATCAACATTCACTGCACTTGGTGTACCAATGCAGTGCCCTATGCACCATTGGGTGTGGATAAGGTAAAGTAGTAGTAGTAGAAATCGAGGGAGGCCGAGAAAGACATGTAATGATCAAATACAACAAATACTTGAAAGTGGCCATGCGAAAAGTCGGAATAATCGACGAGCGTGCATGAGAACATGTATGAATGTGGAAGAAGCAAGGGAAGTGTGCCGGGACACTGAGGGATCGATCCCATTTCCACCGCTCCAGGACAGAGCGGTGTGGCGTTCTATCCTATCTGCCTACTACTTCGGGGAAATTGAATAGTTAGTTAGTATTTCGTATTTTACTGACAGCCACAAATTTTACAAAAAATATCACATTTCTTACTTTCAAGTGTTTTCTAGGGAGATGTACATATTCAGGGTGTAACAAAACTCGTAGTACAACCCGAAAACTGGTGAATCTACATCGTATTTGGAGACGATTGTGTAATATGACTTTTTAATCTGATCTTGAAAAAAGTTTTTTTTTTTTCACAAAAGTTTTCATAAGTATGGCAGATTAAGTAAAATTGCTCTAATTCTTATTAAAAAGCGTTTTTTTATTTTGTTTTCTTTGTGGATAATATTAATTTGACTAAATGCATGATATTTGATAACAATTTGCAAAAAAAAATCGAAAAAAAAATCAACTTCGTTCTCAATTTTCTCGAAAACTAAGGGTCAAATAAAAAAAAAAAATTCTACAAAATCGACTACGAGAATGATGTAGATTCACTGGTTTCCCGCTTGTACATCGAGTTTGTTACACCCTGTATATATTTTTTAAATGACATGGATTCTAAAATAAAAAATAACGGGAGTCCTCACGCAAGCTCTTTTCTTCACATTTACTCACAGTTTGAGTCTGTTTCCGTTTGAGTAGAAGGAGGTACGGGATGTGCTTCTAAATATTCCTTTAGTTTCTTCTCAACTTCTGTATAGTAAAACCCGCGGTACACATTTCTGTATTCAAAGAATAGCTTTCCATGTTCCGTCAATTTGTAAGTCAAGTCTGGGAAGAGCCAAATTTTCACGATCCTCTCGTGTATCATACGAGCAGACCTAGAAAATCACAAAATTTAATTCAGACCTAGAAAATCTCAAAATTTAATTCAGACCTAGAAAATCACAAAATTTAATTCAGACCTAGAAAATCATAAAGTTTAATTATCAACAAAAGCATCAACAAAAAAATTATATTCATCATCATTATACAATATCCACTACCTATGTGAAGCATACGGCTTTCACAAACTGCCTCCAAGCCAAGCGATCGGCCGCCAGTTCCCGCGCACCCTCCCAGTTCAGGTCCACGTCCCGCAGCTCTGACGCAAACTGCCGACGGATTGTCAACAGCGGACGTCCAGGACGCCGAGAACCTGACTCCTTGTAAAATAGGCAAGCATGGTTAAGGCTCTAGGGAGGCATACGCATTCAGCGGCCATTCTTGATGAAAAATACAAGACGTAGATCTTCGAGCAAAGGACGTTTTCATACAAATTATCTAAAAATATATGCTTTTTAGGGTTTATTTCATAACATCACTTATTATCAAATTCCACCGTCTAAAGACTCCAGCACTAAGGCCAATACACGAAACGTGTGACGTAGATGTCTAGTGATGACGTAGATGTCTGTTGATGACGTAGTGAGTGACGTAGTGGGTAACTAGACACCTAGACACGGTGGTATTTTTCAAGTATGGAATGTCACTTCTCTGAAATTCTTGTTCGAAGACGTAATTGCAAAACTTTGAAAAATGGTGACTTATATGTATAACCAAGCACTGTTCAATAGTTTCGTAAAAAGTACATTCGTCAGTCGTCAGTATACATGGAGTAACAAAACTCGTAGTACAACCTGAAAACTGGTGAATCTACATCATATTTGAAGTCGAATGTACAATATGAATTTTGAATCTGAGCTTGAAATAACATTTTTTTCTTCTAAAAAAAACCTCCATATGTACCATAGATTAGGTAAAATTTGATAAAATGTTATAAAAGTGCGGATTTTTATTGTTTTCTTTTTGGATAGTTTTAACTTAAAACACGATATTTAAATAAATATGGATATTAAATGCAGTATATCTTGATCATTTTTATTACACGAAGGTAGGAGATCAGTCTTACGCTACACTACCAGTCCAAGGTATCACACATGAAATATTAATATGAAAATCGCATGTAAATAAATATTTCATGTTGACCCCCTACGGGAATCGAACCCGCGTATTATATAGGGAGATACGGATTAAGTATATGGTGCGTGTGACCACTTTTAGCAGAAGCTGGTTGATCCCCAACCAATCAGAGCTCTATTTCAAGAGGTCTGATTGTTTCAAATATTGTCTCAACGGTTGCTATAGGGACATTGTGTACTTCTTTAAATTTTTGTATAGAAAATGTTCTCCACACTTCTATATTCTTTGCTATGACTTTTGAGCCATGAAGTTTCTTAAGTGTAAGATTGTAGTAAATGGCGATAGCTTGAAACAGGTGGAAGAATTTGTATATCTGGAAAGCATGTTCACTAGTGATGGAAATATGGACAAGGACATTGAAAGGAGGGTTAGTGCCGGTAACAGAGTTAATGGTGCCTTAAAGTCGGTAGTATCAAGTAGTATAAGTGCTTATCAAAAGAGGCTTAATTGGCAGTGCATAATGGAGTTCTGGTACCAACCCTTGTGTCCGAAGCGAAGCATGGAGTTGGAAAAAGGATAAAAGTAGACTGAATGCTGTTGAAATGCGATCTATGTGTGGTAAGACTATGTATGATAGGTGCACTAATGTTGAAATTAGAGCAGAATGCAAGGCTGAGATAAGCATTATCGACAAAATTAAGAAAGGTCTTTTACGTTGGTTCGGTCATGTAGAGCGAATGGATGATGAAAGAACGGCTAAAAAAACATATGATGCAACTGTGCCAGGATGTAGAAGTCGAGGAAGGCCGAGAAAGACATGGCATGATCAAGTAAAACTAGTGCTTGAAAGTGGGCATGTGAGAAGTCGGAATAATCGACGTGCGTGCATGAGAAGATATATGAATGTGGAGGAAGCAAGAAAAGTTGCCAGGACAGAGTGGTGTGGCGTTCTATCCTCTCTGCCTACCCCTTCGGGGAAATGGCGTGATGGTTAGTTAGTTAGTTAAGTTTCTTAGTTGTCTTAATGTTTTTTCATGTGGCGTGTGAGCAGTATTTTTAATGCGTTATTACTTCGACGATGAAATTATTGTTCGATGCCCGCTTAGTATGCTTTTTTAATGCATGATTCTTACCACAGACGACGTCTCCCCAAAATCTAAGAGAGTATGTTGTTATATCATTGTAACCCTTGTCGCATATCTCGGCCAGGCCTTCCACAAGGGTCTTGGCGTACTTATCATGTATTGGTTGGTATCTGCGGGTAGTCTTGATGGCGTAAGCAGGGTTGATTATGTTGCGATGGCGCTTCCATGCATCTCCTAAAACATTATTAAAGTTCAAAATACTAATGTGGTGAGTGCAAGCCTCTGTTTATAAAGGTGTCTCAGAATGTCTTTCGTTTTTGACGTGATAACGTCTAATAAATCGATGAACGCCGGCTGCACACACGAAAAAGCATGACTCATTGTCACGTTCCGCCTGAGCCGAGTGTGCAAGCGAAAGCGCGGAACAAGCGATAAAGAGGCACGATCGGCCGAAGCGTTCGGTTTGTGACGCATCTATCTCTCTTCCGCTCCATCGGCCGATGCGTCCGAGTAGAAGGGAGACAGCAGCAGCACACAAGCTACAAAGTGAAAGTGCAATTAACGAGTGCAAAAAAATGATAATTTATGGAAAAAATTGAAATTTTCAATTAACTCCTGCTTTGTATTATTAAAAATAATGATAATTCAGTAATAATAATTCAATTCAATTCATGAAAGTATGCTATTTTTCATCAATGTTTTCTTATGGCATTATCACGTAAAATTATCGTCCGTAAACCGACTTTACAGACAACCAAAAGTTTTTTGTTTTTATTGTTAATTCCGATCGATGTTGCCATATGATTCGTAATTCTGGCCACCAAGGGGTCCAGATTTAACGCCTGCTGATTTTTTCTTATGGGGCTACTTAAAAAGTAAAGTATTCATCCCGCTACCACCCAACTTCAAGGTGTTAAAGCAAAGAATCACAGAAGAAATTAACGATATTCTAAGAGCAATGCTCCGGCGAGTGATTCAAAATTTTAGTGCTAGGCCAAACGATTGTGAAGAAATGGATGGTGCGCATTTTAAATCAGCTGTTTTTCAGTAAGTAAAGCGAGTTAGTATCAAAAACAAAAAACATTCTGAAACAACCTTTATAATTGTGTGTTTTGTCGCGAATATGTTATAGTACACGTAAATTATTTTAAAGCCCAAAATAAATCTCAACTCATTATTTTTATTTGAAAACAATGCAAGGACTAACCAGATAATGTCACAAGTCCAGGTCCCAGTCCAGTTTTGATTATATTATAGGGAGATCCTTTCCAGGATGTCAGTTTACTCATCAATGCACACTGCAAATATAACTAAATTATAATAATTATCATTAACAGTATGACGAAAGAAGACATTTATCAAATCTAGATGCTCTGCATTTAACGTACCAATGAAAGTTATACAGCGCCGTTTTCGTATAAATATACCTCAAGGGCGCTTTAAATATTGAATTTAACAACTCGGAAAAATTTAATGAATGTAACTCACTCTGTGAGTAGAAAATACAATTATCAAAATTAATTAAAAGATTTAGACAACAAATGGGTGTTAAGTTTCTTTCGAAACATAACTTCACTCTTACAGTTGCGCACTTCTGGTGGGAGAACATTCCAAGCCATAGCGCCCGCAACCGCAAAAGCGCGCTCCTTTAATTTTGTGCGCTGATTGCGGATCGGTATTAAAACCTATAGCTGTAGATGCAGCTGATCGAAGTGTGACGATGTGATCGATATATTATGACGAAATTTACACTGATTTCCGTAATTTACGTGTCACAACTGCGATATATCTACTTGTAGATAAGTTGGAGGCCCAATAACAGAGGACAACAAATGTCTGCCTAGGGTAGAAGGGAGGTAAACACAGAAATAAAATTTAAAGAAGATATAGGAAATGTTTTTTTAGCCCTGTTTTAAAAGAAGTGACTGTTTCGGCTGCTTTTAAAGCATTTGGGAGTTGATTCTATAGTCGAGCCGCATGCACTGTAAAGGACTTGGAGTAAAATTATTATATATCTATGGACAAGGGAAGGCAGTATTTTAAGTGTTTACCTCAAAGTCTTCGGCTTCGGAAAGGAGGGTACAGACTTCTGGTCCTATCCACACTCTGCAGATGTCTCCATACTTTTCCTTCAGCCGTTCTAGACTGTTGATAATTTCTATAAATAAATGACAATAATTATCAAAATAAATTTTCCCTCACAAGAGCTTGTTTTTTTCATTGGTGAGGTATGGTTATATTGTATAATTATTGTGAATTTAAGCTTGGTAAATTTGATTCGATAATGTATTAAATAAATAAATATTAAATTTGAAAAAATTAAAAAAAAAAAAAAGAAAAATGACAATAATTTCTACAGCTTTTTGAAATAAATGACAATAAGTTCTACAACTTTTTGAAATAAATGACAATAATTTCTACAATTTTTTGAAATCGATCTATAACACAGGCCAACAAAATGAAAAAAAAAAAAAATTGGTGCCAGAAATCTAACATCTGATTTTAGATGTTTTTAATGTGCTGATTCCAAAAATGCCACCAGATTTTTTCTATCAGCTCTAGTTTTTGAGTTCAAAAGTTTTCAAAAGTTCAAGTTCTAGAGTTTGAGTATAAAAGTTCACTACCTCAACAGCCACCTAGATCGTTTTCCAGAAAACTTAGGTGATTGTAGTGAAGAACAGGGGGAAAGATTCCACCAGGATATTAAAACTATGGAAGATCGTTATCAAGGACGATGGGATAGCCACATGATGGCGGACTACTGCTGGAGCCTTCAGCGAGACTGCCCTAGTAAACTCCATTCTAGAAAATCGTATAAAAGAAATTTTTATGTGATTAGTGACTAATGTAATTATGTAAATTAAGTTTTTGCAATAAATACTTAAATCCATGTGTCTTTGTTTTTTTTAACTGTCAATAGTAATATTATATATTATAACAGTTATAACGTAAATTATGTATACACAATTTTTATTAAAATCTCAAAAACTAGATCTGATAGACAAAATCTGAGAACTTTTTTACATTCTGCATCCAAAAATTACTCAGGAACAGTTAAAAAAATCGCAGGCACCAAAATGTGTGTTGGCCTGTGTAATTATTACATCAGCCCTTCGAGAAGAATTCACTAGAAGGGGCGTTACCGTACAAATTTTATAAAAATAGCTTCCTAGGGTTAATTTCATAACACCACTTATTATCGAATTCCAATACACGAAACGTGTGACGTCTATGTCTGACGGATGTCTAGTGATGACGTAGATGCTTATTGATGACGTAGTGAGTGACGTAGTGGGTAGTGGGTATTTTTCAAGTATGTAATGTCACTTCTCTGAAATTCTAGTTCGAAGACATCAGCCGGTTTGGGATAGTAGTAGGTATATTTATCACCTGCACTGCGATCACCAACGTGTATACATGTAGCTGTATCACATTTATGACGACGATCGGTAGTTTGTCCAAAATATTTTAATGTTTTATGTCATCCGTGTCAAAACTGCGATATATGCATCAGAAATATAATAAACTGTATATATTTTACCGACATTCAAAATCTGTGCTCAGGGTGATAAAAAATTTATAGGACTATAATATATGTATGTTGTCTGCCTCGTAGCATAGTGTACGTGTTATGTACCTACTTATCTGCACACCAATGTAATTTTATTTTATTAAAATAAACGGCACTCAGTGCCTTTTACATATTAAATATTTACAGCAAATACACGAAATCATAATATACATAAAAAATGTTAAAATAATCCAGCATCAAATAAACATTACATTAAAACATTAAACTTTAGAACCCAAATTGTATGCACACTAATCGATACATTCGGCCTTGAAATAATTTAGAAGTGCCAACTTGTAGGCATTAAAATTGACATCGAATGTATCGCCAGTATGCATAAACTTATTGCCTAGATTGTGGAGTCTATTGATGACAGAATTGCACCCATATGCTGTAGATGTGTTATTGGCGCAGTATTGAAGGGTATAACGAGTATTTCTAGACGGCACATTAAAATTAATAAGTGACAGAAATATTTTTTTTTATATTAATAATTAATTAGATAATTATTTAAATTAAAAATAGATAATTAGTAATAAATTAATAATAATAATAGATAATTAATAAATTAAAAATAGATAATTAATTTCTAATATGTTTTGAACTGCATACCGATGTACTAATTGATTATTACTTAGTTTCTAATACTATGTTCATGACCTTCAGTCCAAATAAACTTGATCAATTAGTAATATCACACATTGTATGCATGTAATCATTATTTCATAATTAAGTAAGATGTCATTAATAAATGTCATTAGACATAGTATATAAACCATTGTAACATGCAGATCATCGTCTTTAAGATTATGGTCATTTTAGATCACAGTCATTCATTTAGATCATATTCATTTGATCACTGTCATTATTGTATACGACACTCACCAATATGCATAAGTAAAAGGGAATTGGAAAATAAAGGTTACATTAAAAAAATAATTTGAACCGGGTTGTGGTCCAGTGGTAAATTCGGGGATTCCGGATTAGAATCTCTAGGTTCGAATCCCACTCGAGCACAACTTGTTTCCTGCTTTCTGGCACGGTTATTTCTGACTATTTGAAAGCAGCCCAAAATTGAAATATTTGAGTATATCATAAGAACTCAAATGTATCTTTTTATATAAAAAAAAAAAGAAAAAAACAACCTTAAAGTGTTATTTGTGTTATTTCATACGTAGGCCGACCATAACATACGCGCATTAATTTGGCAACCATGGGTTCGATTCCGTTCGATTCGGGGGTTAACATGAAATATTTATTTACATCATATTTATGATAATTGGTAAATAAAAATAATAATAATAAAATTGTCATTTCGTTGACCTTCCTATTATTTCTAAAGGTGAGTTCGTTGAATAGCGAAATTTATTGAACGTACCCAGCTTAAGGAAAATAACAACGAGAATTCAAGACCAAACAGGAATTTAATATTGCCTTATCTTATTTTTCTTAAACTGTTTTAATGTAGCTTTTGTTGCTTTGTTTGTTTTTTGCAAAGCTGCAAAACGTGGACTTTACTTGGGAGGATGCACTCCGGCCGATCGCTCTGCCTCGAGGCAGTTTGTGGAATCCATATGCTCCACATAGGGAGCGGATATGGTATGATGATGATGATGATTTGTTGTTTTGTTGACTGCAATTGAGCTTTGTTAAGAGGTGACAGTCACGTGACTAGCTGCTGTTCCTCCATACAATCGTAGTCCTCGATTTCCTCCCTAGAAATTAGCATTCAATTTTCTCACGCGACTATGTGAAAGGAAATAAATTAATTGTCAAAAAACTTTTGGCTGTCTGTAAAGTCGGTTTACGGACGATAATTTTACGTGATAACGTCATAAGAAAACATTGATGAAAAATAGCATACTTTTATGAATTGAATTATTATTACTGAACTATCATTATTTTGTATAATACAAAGTAGAAGTTAATTGAAAATTACAATTTTTTCCATAAATAATTTTTTTTTTGCACTCGTTAATTTAAATAAGTGTTTACTTAAATTATGCTCTGACGACGTGCACGTATATGACGATGAAGATTCTGAAGCTGTACCTGAAGCGAGGACGTCGAGAGCACGGTTCCACACCGATGGAGTGGAAGAGAGATAGATGCGTCACAAACCGAACGCTTAGGCCGATCGTGCCTCTCTATCGCTTGCACACTCGGCTCAGGCGGAACGTGACAATGAGTCATGCTTTTTCGTGTGTGCAGCCGTTGTGCATCGATTTATTAGACGTTATCACGTAAAAAAAAATAGGCAATACAAACACGCCTCTGGTCGATGTGAGAAATGTTCAGTGAGAAAATCGAGGACTACAATTATTTGGACAAACGGCAGCGGGTCACGCGACTGCGTAGGCTCTTGGGAGGCAACAGTAGGTATATGGCCCAAGCCAGTTGAAAAGCCTTTACCGGATGACAGTAAATACCAAGTGCCGGCTCACACACCGTGTTCCGTATATGTAAATCTCCACACGGGGTGTAGATATATGTAGCTCAAGCACAGATAACTATCGACGTAGTTAAAAGCGTGCTATTCACGTGCTAACGCTAACGATTTGAGCGATCACAATGACATATCTTTCAATACTGCGATCGCTGAGCCGAGCATCGACGATCTGAGCCGAGCGGAGCCGAACTATGCTATATCGCGTCCGTCCGTCAAACGTCAAATCATCGCGCTTGTCGGATTTTTTATTATGTCGACTGCTTTTCTCAATATTTGGCTTGCCGAAAACCGGCTAAATTATAATAAAGATTGAATGAAGATTTGTGCGAATAAGATATATCTCGGGAAATGGCTCGCGACTAGTATGCGCTCGTTTAATAATCCCGATCGATAACTTTTAACGCGTGTTCCATTGTGATCGCGAAAACGTTAAACATCCATGGGTAAGAAATCGTTATCACGTCGCTTATTACCGAGTCGGTACTGATCTGTGATCGAGCAACTGGAATGATGATGAAAGTATAAAAATTGGTGATTTTAACTTACCATGATGACGGCTGAAGGTTCCAAGCTGGATGGCGTTACCCAAGATTGGCAGAGCTATGGGTCCAGGCAGCTTGAAACTGAGGGCATAGAGCTTTCGACGTCCCCATAAAACTACCAGAAACCATGTAGATATTACTACAAGTATACCTCTGAAGACTACGGAAGATGCTAACTCTTGTATTAAAGATGGCATCTTAAATTTTGTATCACTAAAACAAACAATAAATTCGTAAAAGTATTGGATTAGTTGGATTTGCACAAAACTGTACAAGACATAAAATGGTTTGAAGAGCTAGAAGTCGAATAAAAATACCATATTATTGATATCCCAACAGAGACAGAGAAACTCTTGAAATGAATGTGGATTATCTAGGCGTTTACAGGACTTATGACCTGTCATTGGCTGGGTTAAGTGGCCACTTGATAATTATTAAACTCGTCTTCATCGCATCACATTACAGAAAATTTCTATGCTGGTGTCATCTGTTGAGAAGATTGTTAAGAATTTTTTGGCAATCAAACTTTATTGGTGTAGGTAAGGTTCTTTCCGAACTTAACTACTTACTAGAAGACGCCTGAAGATGTCTCTCCAATTTTTATTTGCTTTTATTTTAACCAGTAAATCTTTTCAACAACATTTTCAACGTGTACAAATACTTGTAGACAAATTACTGGATTATACCCGTGCTTGGGATATCAATAATATCAGCCCCCAAAATATACATGGAAGCATGAGAAAGAAATTTTAATAAACAATACTTAACGTATATATGTTCAAGGGTTTAAGTGACTATGTTCCGCTCAATATTATTTAAATTGTTTATTTTGCACTGGTCCAGTCATCGCCTTCCTATGGAATAATAGGATAGGGGGGGGAGCTTATAATAGTCGTATCAAATCTTTAGAAACTACTCAAAAATTTAAAAATCAAGTAATGCTCCATAAAGAAAGAACCTTTTCTCCAATTATTTCAGGAACCAATCTAATGGGAATTAGAAATATATCGTGGGTATACTGGCAAAAAACGCTTACTCGAAAATATGCTGTTTGGACTTAATGATGCAGTATTGTTAAGTTTTTAAAGCTCTACAATCGGCAGAAACACAAATTTTGGATAACTTATAAAGCGCCTTTTTTCTGAAGTACCTAACCTAAAATCATATTTCTTTCTTTCTCTAAAATAAAAAGGAAATACTTCTATTAACAATAAAAGTTTTCTAAGTATGAAAATTAATTACATGTTTGAAAAAAATGAGAAATAATTAAAGTTTCAACTCATAATGCAATAGAATAAAAATAAAAAATAAAAAATTAAAAAAAAAACTTAAATGCTTGATTTCTCAAAACAGGTATATTAGAGTTAACGTTTTTTGCCAGTATACCCACGATATATTTAATACAATGTTTAAAATATTCTAGTAAATTCCTAGTAAAAAAATATTTAAAAACGGATTGACCGCAAACGGATGCTTGAAAAGCAACCGTCTCATGGTTATGTTATTATATCTAATCATCATATATCTTACCTTTCAGTAATATTATTTATTAATTGTTTTTTTTATTGTTTTTTACCCATAAGGCCTTTACATAGACATTTTTAAATGATTACACAGTAGGTAACTATTCATTGAATTCTTGACATAATATTTTCATTCCATTTCATAAATATCCAACATTATAATATACGAGTATATATTTATGCTCACAAACAACATACATTTACGACAGTTGAAACTTTTAATAATTTTAACAATCTAATATTACCACTACTCGTTGATAAGCTCTAACAACTGGTTAAATAATGTGCTTCCAGTTGGTTTTATAAAATAAAGAGAGATATTATATTTTTTGTTATAGTAAGTTATCCCGTAAACATTATAGAGGATTTAATTATGCCAGTGTCCCCGCATCGCCCATAACACGTTTATACACCGTGTTTCACGGTGATAGCGCGAAACTTGTGATGGTATTCTGAGAAAAATTCTAATAAATTAATTGTTAAATGTATGATGTTATACGGCACACATGATATTTTTTTATTCCCTTATTATTTTCACTTCACTTCTTTATTCCACTCTATAAATCATGATTACTATGTTACTTACTTTGCTTACCTTCTTATAATGTTATTTTGTTATTTTATAATTGTATTTTTTTATATGAAACTTAGAGGCTCACACTTACCACCTCAAGGTTTGGAATAAAAACTTTATTGTGATTATTATTAATATTTTTACTCAGTTTCTAATAGTACATTTATTTCCTTTTTTTCAAGTAAAAATAATTAAATCCATTGTAGTGTTAACTATTCACAGGTTGTAATGACACACTTGACCGTATAACATCTGATCGGTGCGTAGAGGGCCCGCCCGTACATATGTACATATTTTTAACATTTAAGAAATTAGAATTGCTTTGTTAATTTTTTTTTTTCATCCTCAAAAGTTTCGCGGTATCTTGAAACACGGTGTATAATCTTTTAAAAATTTATTGAAAAAAATATATTATATAATACAATCGAATAGAAAATATAATGTTTCATGTATTTACAAAATAAATTGCCGACCAAATATGACTACTTGCACCTACTATTTCACTTTTTTATTTTGGATATTAATTATTATTACTGCTTTCCCTTATCCGCACTGAATGGTGCATAGGGCACAGCATCGGTACACCAAGTGCAGTGTATCATAAAGGTATGATCATCAGACTTACGCTTCAGAATCAGTCTTAGGTAATCCACATGAAATATTAATATGAAAATCACATGTTAATAAATATTCATGTTGATCCCCTACAGGAATCGAACCCGCGATCTCTTGCACTGAGAGATAGAAATACGTTTCTTAGACAGGAATATGGCTCAGTTCAAATTAAGACTTAGTGCAGTAACTATAGTATTTACGCCCAAATAACAATTTTAGTGATAAAAAGGTTATAATTAAGTCCTAGAACCGTTTTGAAACCTAATTGGGTTCTTCCCGATTTTTTATTTTTTATTTCTAAAAATTGAATGAAAAATTACAATATCAAGGGAATTTTTTTTAAATGTTAACGATGTCAGAATTTTTAAGCGCGGTTTGAAATAGCGCTTTTTCAAATCGCTCCAAAAATCCTTCATTTGGCGCGCATGCGGTGTGACGTCACAGCAATATAGGCGCTCACTTCGTAACGAATTTCACGCCTTTCATGGTGGACGGGTATGACGTCATTAACCAACAACGGGCGTTGAAAATCATTCGTATTTTCGTGTTTTTAAAACATAAATTTATAAATGAAAACAACATTTTTGATCATTGTGTTTTATATCGTTGGAATTGTAAAAATATACTTTAAATATTTATAACGTTTTTAAGAATATTCGTGTTATCGGGAAGAACCCTATTATGACCTTTTTAGAAGTAAATTCTTACTTGGACGGTGCGATTTGCCATGACCTGCAAAAATCAGTAAATCAATAAAACACAAAATACTTAATATTTATATCTATGTATTTATATGAGTATCCATTGTTTACATGAATTATTTTGATGGTTTACATAATTTATATTGAAATATTCCTCCTGGTGACCTTGACCCTGCAGCCCACAGCACTCCTCAGGGAGATATCCGCATTCCTGGGAAGCTGCTCCATCGTCAGGTCGGAGAAGAACTCCAGCTTCCTCACCAGGTGGATCATGGCGGTCTTCACTGCATCAGCTCCATATGTTTGTCCTGAAAATCACATATGTTTACTACTACTTTCCCTTATACGCGCCCAATGGTGCATTGGGCACTGCATGGGTACGCCAAGTGCAGTGTATCTTGATCATTGTATTACATGAAGGCAAGATGATAGTCACACGCTTCAGTACCAGTCCAAGGTATCACACATGAAATATTAATACGAAAATCACATGTAAATAAATATTTAACCCGTAGCCAATTGCGCTGGTCGATAAAAACATAACCGAATCCAATATTATAATCCAATATCCAACAGAGTTATAAGAACTTATCGAATGAAGCAAAATTGGCAGTACACAACGGAGTTCTGGTACCAACCCTTATGTATGGTAGTGAAGCGTAGTGTAGGAAAAATAAGGGTGAAAGTAGACTAAATGCTGTTAAAATGCGATCTATGTGTGGTAAGACTATGAATGATGTGTAAAAATGTCGAAATTAGAGCAGAGTGCAAGGCTGAGATAAGCATTATCTACAAAATTAAGAAAGGGCTTTTACGATGGTTTGGTCATGTGGAGCGAATGAGTGATGAAAAAACGGCTAAAAAAAGTTTAAATGCAAGTGTGCCTGGATGTAGAAGCCGCGGAAGGCCGAGAAAGACATGGCATGACCAAGTACGTCAAGTACTTGAAAGTGGACATGTGAAAGTCGTAATAATCGGCGTGTGTGCATGAGAAGATGTATGAATGTAGAGGAAGTTAAGGAAGTCTGTCAGGACAGAGTGGTATGGCGTTCTATCCTCTCTGCCTATACTTTGTTAGTTAATTAGTTAGAGAGGGTGGTTTTTAAATCGCATCATATTATATTAGATAAGGCAAAAAAAATCAATGCAAGGCATTAAATAAGCATTATCGACAAAATTAAGAAAGGACTTTTCCGATCGGTCATGCAGAGCGAGTGAACGATGAAATAACGGCTAAAATAATTTTAAAAATATATATACATATTATATTTGAATATATATTACCAATGCAATTTCTCTGTCCTGCACTGTATGGTACAAATGAAAATAATGGTCGTTTAGCCACTTCTTCTGGGGTGAATCTCTCAGGAATAAATGCTTCCGGATCCTTCCAGTACTTTGGATTGTGGTGCAGAAGATAGTTGCTCAAGAATAAGCAAGTCCCAGCGGGTAACGTAATATTACCTGAAAAATAAAAGGTCTTTCATAGTTAAAATAAAATAAAATATCTAACAACGAAAGCCCCACCCTTTCCTTATACGGCGCTCTTTATACGGGACAGAAAAATGTACAGACTGTCCCGTGTAAAGCGAAAATTGTGTGGAATATTGAATGGTCCGAGCGACGTTTGCGTGACTTGACAAATAATGTTTTTTTATGTAAACGTTTAAGTATGTATTTCACTGAAGGTATGGACATCTTCGGAAGCTCCGTAGATGGGTTCAAGAGAAGGTTGTCCTTGAGATATTTGTGTTCACTTTTGCTTTTATATGTGTGTTATATTTACTTAAGCATTGTGTGTATGTCACATTTTCATAAACACAATGTTTTGGTCATTCGATTAAGCACGATGTGAACAATTTTAAAGGGCAATTGGTCTACCTAGGTATATTTTTATCTTTTTTTGTATTATATTTAGTATCCTTTTGTCTGTTATTGTTCCGTAACAAAATAAAATTTAAAAAAAATTTACAGTTGTAGCAATCAACTCACAGCTTTTCAAATGCAAATCTGCCTTCAAGTCCCTCATCTGCACAGGCGCTGGGGTGAATAGCCTCATGGTCTCCTTGTAGCAATAGTCCAGGTAGGGGTACCTGGTCAGGTCGTCCACTGTGACGTCACTGTCCGCCCCCGCCCCCACCCCCGGCCCGCCAGCCACTTCCGCCCACAGGAGGTCCTGGCAGGGCTTATGCATCCCTAGTAACAGCACCATAGAACTGACGATTGTGGCGATTGTGTCTGAACCCTGATAAAGAAAATAAATTTAAATAGTTTAGATTCTTAAAATTTTGATTTCGAAACATACATGCAGTGGCGGTTTTAGGGGTTCAAAACTGGGGGGTCATTTAAAAAAAAATATTCTTATACATATTTTTATAAAAAAAAAAAAAAAAATTACTATGTAACTTTCTTTTTTTAAATTTTTTAGTATTATTATTTTGTAATTTTTATTTTAAAAAAAACACAAAAAAAAAAAAAATGTTTACTATCTCAAATGTGTAACTTTTTTCTTAAATATAGTATGTACAAATGTAAAAGCCCTATGGGCGTCAAAGAAAGTGAATAAATAAAAATAAAAAAATTATTTGAGAAATCCGAATTGAGTACCTATACGCAAACAAAAAAAATGGTTACTTACATTCATATGGATCCATTTCAATGCACAAATACACTTTTTGGTTTAACTCAAATGGAGATACTGATACATATATTCACACTATTTACAAGACTTTATTAAATACTTTTTGTAAATGAAATCAATTTTTCTGTCCTTAAATCGTAACTTTTAGTATTAAAAAATATTTTTTAAATCTTTGTTTTTTTCTTTCGTTATTTGCACTTTATTCAAGACTAATATGGTCATCCCAATGTTATTATTTGAACTCTTTTTTGATGCTATTTCTTTTAAAATTTCACTGACGGAATTCATCTTGAATATTTTTATAAAACACTATTTATTTACGCAATGTTACTAAATAAGTTTTTACGGGTTTTCACTACAAACACTAAACAATATTTCTAATAGTCCTAAATAAATATGATAATATACATAATATAATCAAAATTTACTTTCACTTCTTTCTACCCGATATGCAAAAAACCCGAAATGCCCAAAATATGAGCGATTAATCAATAAATCAATCTTTAAAACAGGAAGTAGGTACATCGCTCTCTCGTCAAAACCATGCCGAGAACTGATAATGACAAACATGTCTTTGTTTATGATAAAGCAGATAAACCAAAGCTAAAACTATAACACGTGTTTATTAGATATTGTAGTCGAAATAAAAGGGAAATATGTCACATATTTCATTTTAAATGGCCATTTTAAGATATTCATGTTGTCGAATTTCATCTTATAAAATTTACTTATTTAAAATAAACCATTAGGATATACATTTTATACAACTACTCCCCAGATCTATAGCTTAACTTAACTTTTCTAAGACACTATAGGGTAAAACTGCTTTCATAACTCGTAAAAAAAACTTATACCGCTATGCCAACAAAAGCCAGACACAATAAGGGTATTGTTTCGCTAAAGAAGTATTGTGTAATTCTCGCACTTATAAGATGACACGTAAGCGTATTATTTGATGTCTCTTTCTGTCTTCTCACGCAGAATAACGATATGTATCCCGCTTATTCTTATGAGATGCAAGTATACCTATCTCACGCGCGGCAATGCCCTAAGCCGTATTATATTTTGATACTGAGATTGGAGATAAGAAATTTGACATATCACTGTTTGTATGGGATACCTACAGAAACTCGCGGTCAATACAAAAATTGACCGCGAGTTGATTTTTCAACTCGTATACTATTATTGATGCGCAAGTTGGCAGTTATTTTATTGTTTAAATATGGGGGTGTTTATTTATGATTCTTTTTATTTAAACTATTTGTATTTTTATGTAGATTGATAAATTTTTTTTTTTTTTTTTTTTAATTTTTTTTTTTAATTTTTATATTTTTTAAATATGGGTCTTCAAGTTTGGGAGGTCATTGACCCTATGACCTATAGGGTAGCCGCCAATGCATACATGTATCAATTGGTGGATTTTTAGGCGCATCCATACTTCTTGAGAATGGTACATAAATCAAATTAAGGTGAAAACAGTTGTAGGTACAGTCAGGAAATGTTTCTAAATTATTTATTTATTTATATTTTAATGTTATACACACAGTGCTATGTTTAGTACAAATTAACAAAGAATTTTCAAATTGAGATAACATATAGAACATAACACCAATTACGTGGACAACACAATGTACAAGACAAATTTCTAAAGACGTGAAGTGGTTAAGTTATGTCATGTGTATGTTTATGTTGAATGTTGAATGTGTTTGTGTGTGGTGGGAATGGGGGAATGTTGTAGTACATCAAATGGCCACTTAAACCCAGCCAATGACAGGTCATAAGCCCTGTCATTGCACATTCGTTTCCAGAGTTTCTTTGTCTCTGTTGGAATATCAATAATATTTGATATCAGCCTAGGTATAATCCAGTAATTTGTCTACAATTTGTATACATTCAAAATGTTGTTAAATAAATCACATTTGGCAAGCAATATTGAAACGCCTCAATATCGGCTTAATGTGTATGCGATGTATGTAATGTAATAATATGTATGCAATAACTGCGTTATTCAAAAGGCTAGCAATGCGATCACAAACGTATGTATCTACATGTAAATATATCGAATTTGTGACGCATTTAATATGATGATCATCGTTAAAATCTCTTGGATACAATTTATATGATCCACGCTACACATAAGGTATGGAATACCTAAAAAGATGAGGCTTTTCATAAGTTGGTGTCTTCGACGCTATTTCTTGCCAATGGTTTTATCAAAACTCGATGACAGAATAATATTATATTTACTTACTGGGCCATAAATATTATTGAATTCATCACAGATCTCATCAATATTAGTACATCCTGAGAGGAAGCATCCACAAGCGCTTCGAGTACAGTATGTTTTGATTTTATGTCAACGTCCGCGTTACAAAATTCATTTGATGGTTCTTGATAAACTGTACAGAAAAAAATAATAAATCAGCTTTATAAATATCTACTACGTAACTCCATTTTATTCCGACTATTCACATGATCACTTTCAAGTATTTGTTAAAGTACCTGATCATGCCACGTCTTTCTTGGTCTTCCTCGATTTATACTTTTATACTTTTACCTCTTTTATAAATAAATTAACCAATGTGATGCACTAACAGATTGTTCCGATGATTTCATGTCTTTTTGTGTTATCTTAAAGTACCCCGCAGACTAGAGACTTTCTATCGGGCGATAGTTTAGTCGAGTTGGGCTGCTAGCGCGCACACTGAATCAACAAA